>JARUPZ010000921.1:0-26787 GCA_031213475.1 Nereocystis luetkeana | reverse complement strand
CGTTGCAGCTTGTTCATGCCTTACAAGATAATGTTTAATAAATTTTTTGTCTTCCCAAAAAAATAATTCATCATAAATAGGTAATATGGCTCCTCCAGGATAACCAAAAACTGAATGAATTTCACTACGGACTAATGTATCAAAAAGAGCAAATGCTCCAGTATGAAGATATAAGCTTTTCTCTTCAATTTCTTGGATATCTTTAAAAAGATCCACTTTTTTTATATTTTTCTTTTCGGTAATAATTGAACTTTGGTTATAATAGGTTTTTTCAGAGATATTTTGCATCTCAAGTCCAGATGATTGCGACCTTTTGGTACGATCTAATTCTCCCCGTCGCGAACTACGTCGTTTAAAATAATCTTTTTTAGAATATTTCATTTGGGTATTGCGAAAAGGGCTTTTTGAAAAATAATATATTTGTTGTTCTACTTTTTCTATTGGTTCTATTTCTTTTGACTTTAATTCTGGTTGAGAATTTTCCCCATAGTAGGGCATTAAATTAAAAAATTGTTGGGTTGTCATAAATTAATTATTTTTTAAATATAATAATAAAGTAAGTGTAATAAATTAATTTAATCTATACTTAGCATTCCTTTTAAAATGCAAAATAAAGTAATTAAAATACTTATTAAAAAAAAAAAAATTATTTTTTTATCATTAAACTTTTTGAACTGTTCAATAATAGGTGTTAATAATATTAAAATTAATCCCAGCATTGAAGATATAAAAAATCTTGGATAACGTAATAAATTATCCCAAAAAACCATTTATGAAACCTTTTATTTATTTATTTTATTGACACTCTTCTTAATAAAAACTCTATTAGTAAACCAAGATGATTAAAAGAGCATACATTTAGTTTATAATTTAACAAAAAAAAAAGAATTATGAAACCAATTTGTTTTACTCTAGCACATAGCTTATAATATATAAATAAGAATCGATATTTCTATTGGATTCTGTAAATAGTTATATAGTAAAGTATAAAAAATCTATACTTTTTTTATATTTTATTATGTAGAGAGTAATATAGTATTATACTATAACTCTATCTGATATCTGACACAAGTCTTAAAAATTTACAAAAAAATAATCTATTTATGACACTACTTATTCTTGGAGGAACAGGAACCTTAGGTCGACAAATTGTTAGGAAAGCTTTAGAGAATGGTTTTCAAGTACGTTGTATTGTTCGTAATAAAAGAGCCGCCAATTTTTTAAAAGAATGGGGAGCTGAATTAGTTTATGGTGATTTAACAATACCAGAAACTTTACCACTTTCCTTCCAAGGTGTGACAGCTATAATTGATGCATCGACTACAAAACCTGAGGATAACACTGAATTAATATATGTAGACTGGTATGGTAAATTAATTGTAATCGAATTATCAAAATATGCTCAACTAAAACGCTTTATATTTTTATCAATTTTGAATTCGGAGAAATATCCTTATATAACTTTAATGCAAATGAAATATAGAATAGAAAAGTTTATAAAGAGTTCAACCATCCCATTTACTATTTTTAAATATGCTGGCTTTTTCCAAGGACTTATATATCAATATGCAATACCTATTTTAGAACAAAAATCTATTTTAGTTACACTAGAATCACCAACAATTGCTTATATAGATACTCAAGATGCTGCATTTTTTTGCATAAAAAGTTTATCTATTAAAGAAACAGAAAATAAAATATTTGCTACTGGAAGTTCTCAAGCTTGGAAATCAGAGGAAATTATTGAACTTTGTGAAAAGCTATCGGGACAAAAGGCAAAAACCCAAACAATACCTGTATTTCTTTTAAAAGTTTTTAGACAAATAACAGGGTTTTTTGAGTGGAGTCTTAAAATTAGTGATCGTTTAGCATTTATTGAAGTAATAAATAATACCCAAAATTTTGCATCTTCAATCCAAGATACATATGATTCATTAGATATTAATAAAAAAGAAGTATTAGAATTAGATTTTTATTTCCGAGAATACTTTGAAATGATGCTTACTCTTTTAGAAAAATTAAATGCTGGTCAAATAAAAAAAACTCAAAC
This sequence comes from Nereocystis luetkeana, assembly GCA_031213475.1. Lineage (NCBI taxonomy): Eukaryota > Phaeophyceae > Laminariales > Laminariaceae > Nereocystis > Nereocystis luetkeana. Next base: position 24,737 of record JARUPZ010000921.1, on the reverse strand, counting down.
TTCTATAATTTAATTAAGATAATATGAATCATGCTATTTTTGTTGTAAAAGTTATTGAAAAACCAGTTCATTTAATTTATAAGGAATATCAATATATGGAAATAAAAGTAAAATTTCCAGCTCCTAGACAAAAAAATTCTAGAAATGAAGTGACACTTTTACTTTGGGGTGATTATAAAGGTGATTTTGTAAAATATTATAAAACACAAGGTTATTTAATAATTGAAGGTACACTTACATCAAAGGGTTATGTTACTGAGGAAAATGAGGTAAAAATTATTGTTAAAAAACTTTACCCATTCTTATTACTATAAAAATGGCTAAAATTTTTTAACCTTTATAACTAAAATATTAAATAATAATTAAAGGTAAGTATAAGAAAATTTAATAATTTTTTTATACTTACCTTTAATTATTGTGATAAGAAATAAAAATTAGATTAATCAATTGGACGCATTGAAAGTACAGCTTCTGTTTGTCGGTTTATACCTTTTTCAAAACCTGCAGCAGCAGCTCTTGAACGACCAGAATGCCACCAATGACCAACTAATAAGAAGAAACCTAAGAAAAAGTGAGATGTCGTTAACCAAGAACGAGGCGATACATAGTTTACAGAGTTTATTTCTGTAGCCACACCACCAACAGAATTTAAAGATCCTAATGGAGCATGAGTCATATATTCAGCTGCTCGACGTTCTTGCCAAGGTTGGATATCATTTCTGATTTTATTAATATCTAAACCATTAGGACCACGTAAAGGTTCTACCCATGGAGCACGTAAATCCCAAAAACGCATTGTTTCACCACCAAATATGATCTCACCACTAGGTGATCTCATTAAATATTTTCCTAAACCAGTAGGTCCTTGTGCCGAAGCAATATTTGCACCTAATCTTTGGTCTCTCACTAAGAAAGTAAATGCTTGTGCTTGAGAAGCTTCTGGACCAGTAGGACCAAAGAATTCACTTGGGTAAGCAGTATTGTTATACCATACAAAAATAGAAGCAGTTATACCCATAATAGATAGAGCAGCTAAACTGTAAGATAAATAAGCTTCACCAGACCAAACAAATGCTCTACGTGCCCAGGCAAATGGCTTAGTTACGATATGGAATACCCCACCAATAACACAAAGCGCGCCTACCCATATATGGCCACCTACAAGATCTTCCATATTATCAATCGAAGCAATCCAACCATCACCACCAAATGGTGATTTAAAGACATATCCAAAAATAATAAAAGGATTGATAGTTGGGTTATCAATAAATCTAACATCTCCACCACCTGGTGCCCAAGTATCATATAACCCATAACTAAATAGATTACCTGGCATAGCTCTAAAAGCAAATAGTAAAGCACCTAAGCCAAGAAAGATTAAATGAATTCCTAAAATAGATGTCATTTTATTTTTATCACGCCAATCGTAACCGAAAAACGGGAATGATTCTTCTAGTGTATCTGGACCAATTAATGAATGGTAAATACCACCAAAACCTAGTACAGCTGAAGAAACTAAATGTACAACCCCAACTACAAAGTATGGGTAAGTGCTTACAATTTCTCCACCAGGGCCTACACCCCAACCTAAAGTTGCTAAATGAGGGATTAAAATAAAACCTTGTTCGTATAAAGGTTTTTCAGGAATGAAATGAGAAACTTCAAATAATGTCATCGCACCTGTCCAAAAAACCATGATCCCTGCATGGGCTACATGTGCACCTAATAATTTACCAGATACGTTAATAAGACGAGCATTACCAGACCACCAAGCAAAACCTGTAGATTCAATGTCTCTACCTGCTACAATATTAAAGGGCGTTTCCACGTGGTAGAACCTCCTCAGGGAATACAAAGTTTTCATGTGGCTGATCTTGTGCAGCCATCCAAGCACGGATACCTTCGTTTAATAAAATATTTTTAGTATAGAATGTTTCAAATTCTGGATCTTCAGCAGCACGAAGCTCTTGTGATACAAAATCATAAGCTCTTAAATTAAGAGCAAGTCCTACAATCCCGATAGCGCTTGTCCATAAACCTGTTACAGGTACAAAAAGCATAAAGAAATGTAACCAACGCTTGTTTGAAAAAGCTACTCCAAAAATTTGTGACCAAAAACGGTTTGCTGTTACCATAGAATAAGTTTCTTCTGATTGTGTTGGCGTAAATGCACGGAAAGTATTCGCAGCATCTCCATCTTCAAATAAAGTATTCTCTACAGTAGCACCATGGATAGCACATAATAATGCCCCACCTAAGATACCAGCAACACCCATCATATGGAATGGGTTTAATGTCCAGTTATGGAACCCTTGTAAAAATAATAAAAAACGGAATATCGCTGCCACCCCAAAACTTGGAGCAAAAAACCAACTCGCTTGTCCTAATGGATATAATAAGAAAACAGAAACAAAAACCGAAATCGGTCCAGAAAAAGCTATCGCGTTATAAGGACGAATCCCAACTAAACGAGCAATTTCAAACTGACGTAAGCAAAATCCAATTAATGCGAATGACCCATGTAGTGCTATAAAAGCCCACAGACCACCAATTTGGAACCAACGTGTGAAATTACCTTGAGCTTCTGGTCCCCATAAAAGTAAAAGGGAATGTCCCATACTATTAGATGGTGTTGAAACTGCTGCAGTTAGGAAATTACAACCTTCTAAATATGAAGTTGCTAATCCATGTGTGTACCATGAAGTAACAAAAGTTGTTCCAGTAAACCAGCCCCCAAGTGATAAATAAGCACAAGGAAATAGAAGTAAACCTGACCAGCCTACAAAAACAAAACGATCTCTTTTTAACCAGTCATCTACAAGGTCAAATAACCCACTACGCTCTGTTTGTCCAATTGCAATAGTCATACGTTAATTACTAAGTATTAACTGCAAGGAATAATAAAGTAGATAATAGAAAAATTTTAAATAAAATGATTAATATCAAACTTACCTAATCAGCTGATTTATTTTTGTTCTAAAATACTTAAAACGTTTTTGATTGTTTTTATAATAGATAACGGATATATTTAAATAATATCCCTTATCTTAACCAAATATTTTATACTCGTTGTTTACTTTACTGAATAAATTCAATAATTAAAGAAGCTCCCCAGGTAGGATTTGAACCTACGACCAATCGGTTAACAGCCGATTGCTCTACCACTGAGCTACTGAGGAATTATGTTTATTACAACTAACGTTTTATTATACATCCAATTTACTTTATTTATGCTAGCTTTAAAGTAAAGTAAATTAAAATTATATATTTAAGTTTTTTATTTGAATTTTTTTTGAGATAGGCTCTAATATTATATTTTGGTATTTAGCTAAAACTTTCATTTAAAAGATTTAACCAAATACCAAAATATAATTATATATATATTTTGGCAATTTAGAAATAGTTTTTTATTTTTAGTTAATGACAGGTTTTAACCAGTCGTAACCTTTTTCTTCCAATAAATTTGCTAGACTAGCATCACCTGTTTTAATAATTTGCCCATCTTGCATAACATGAATAAAGTCCGGTCGTATATATTCTAATAATCTTTTATAGTGAGTAATCAGAATAACACTTTTGCTTTTATTTTTCATTAGTGTATTAATTGTTTCCGAGATAGATTTCAATGCATCAATATCTAGACCTGAATCTGTCTCATCAAGGATCCCTAATTTTGAGTCTAATAAGGCAAATTGTAGAATTTCATTTCGTTTTTTCTCTCCTCCTGAAAACCCCTCATTTACATTTCTAGAAATAAAGCTTTCATCTAATTTAACCATTTTTAATTTTTCTCTTAACAATTCATAAAAAAACAAGGGGTTTACTTTTGGTAAATCCATTGATACTTGTTTTGCATTATAAATAGCTTGAAGAAGAAATTCTTGATTATCTACTCCCGCAATCTCTACTGGGTACTGGAATGCTAAAAATAAACCTAAATGAGAGCGTAAATCTGGCTCTAGATCACAAATATTTTGTCCTTGGAATAGGATTTCTCCTTCTGTTACTTCATAAGATGGGTGACCAGCAATTACTTTTGAAAGAGTACTCTTACCAGAACCATTTGTCCCCATTATAGCATGTATTTCTCCCTCAAAAATACATAAATTAACTCCTTTTAAAATTTTAGTACCATCAATATTTGCATGTAAATTTTTAATTTCTAAAAGTGGGATTTTATTATTCTTACTCATCCTACACTCCCTTCTAATTTTATACGTAATAAATGCTCAACTTCTGAAGCAAATTCAATTGGTAACTCATCAAAAACAACTTTACAAAAACCAGTTAGGATTAATGTAACTGCATCTTCCGCATTAATACCGCGCTGCAATAAATAAAAAAGCTGTTCTTCCCCAACTTTAGAAGTGGAAGCTTCATGTTCTATTTTAGAAGTTGAGTTTTGTACTTGTATGTAAGGGAAAGTATTTGCCTCTGCATCTGCACCAAATAAAAGGGAATCGCATTGAGAAAAATTTCTACTATTTAAAGCTTTTGTACCAATTTTAACTAACCCACGATAACTATTTTTTGAAAAGCCTCCAGATATTCCTTTTGAGATTATTTGACTTTTTGTATTAGAACCAACATGGATCATTTTAGTACCTGTATCAGCTTGCTGCATATTAGTTGTTAAAGCTACTGAATAGAATTCTCCTTGGGATTTATCACCAATTAAAACACAACTAGGGTATTTCCAAGTAATAGCAGATCCTGTTTCAACTTGTGTCCAAGATATTTTCGAGTTTTCACCTATGCATAAACCACGTTTCGTTACAAAGTTATAAATTCCACCGATTCCATTTTTATCGCCTGCATACCAATTCTGAACTGTTGAGTATTTTATTTCTGCATTTTTTAAAGCAATTAATTCTACAATAGCCGCATGTAATTGATTAGTATCATATTGTGGAGCTGTACATCCTTCAAGATAACTAACGTAACTCCCTTCTTCTGCTACGATTAGTGTACGTTCAAATTGTCCCGCTTCTTTATTATTGATACGAAAATATGTTGATAATTCCAATGGGCATTTTAAATTTTTTGGAATATAACAAAATGACCCATCTGTGAATACAGCTGAATTTAATGCAGCAAAAAAGTTATCCCCAGATGGTACTACAGTACCTAGAAACTGTTTTATTAAATGGGGATAAATTTTAATTGCTTCTGAGATAGGACAAAAAATAACCCCATATTTTTCTAATTCTTCTTTAAATGTCGTTGCAATTGAGATACTATCAAAAACTGCGTCCACTGCAACGTTTGATAAACGTTTTTGTTCATTTAATGATATTCCTAGTTTATCAAAAGTATCTCTTATCTCTGGATCAACTTCATCTAAATTAGCTAAAGTCTTTTTTGTTTTTGGTGCAGAATAATAAACGATTTTTTGGTAATCCATTTCCAAAAAATCTAATTTAGCCCAACCAGGACTTTTCATTTTTCGCCATTTTTTTAATGCTCCTGTTCGAAAATGGAACATATAATCAGGTTCATTATTTTTTTTTATAATATTTCTTATTATATTTTCATTTAAACCTGGTGGAAGTGTTTCAGCTTCAATATCAGTAGAGAAGCCATATTTATATGGTTGGTTTACAAGTTGTTGTAATGTAGCATTTGTTTCATTCATATTTATCGCTCCAAAAATTAAATATATAATAAGATCATTAATTTGTTATAACTTTTTTTAAACTTTAAAAAACGTTTATATAATTTTTATTGGTTAAGAAGAACTAGTACTTTAGAATTACTATCAAATTTATATTATGAGGTTAAAAAAAGTCAAATTTTTTTATACTTCACAGTATAAATTTTATTATATCGATTAGTAGATTAGTAGTTAAGTGATAACACTGAACCCTTTTCATTAATCGATATAACTTTTAACTATTCAAGGACTTTCTTCAATTAATAGTTATATTATTTAACGTTTAACTTCAACACATCTTTGGAAAACAAATCTATTATTTTTGTTATTTGTTGTAAGAACTTTTGACCTAACAAAACCTAAATCAAGGGCTTGATGTATTGTTTCAGAGTACCCATAGTTTAATTCAAGTTTTTTTAAAAAGGTACTAATTATTTCTTTTTGGGTCCAAGATTGGGAATCTGTGATTATATCATAAGATAAATTATTAGATTTAAAAGCTAAATAATTCTGATACGAATTTTCATATATACTAGACTTTAAATTTTTTGAAAAAATTATAGGAACCTCAATAATATTATTATTATTATGTTCTACATAAGGGTATCCAAGTTTATTTATAACCTTCTTTAACACATTGGAATTTGTATATTTCGTTTTAATAGATGTGTAATGAGACATTTTATTATATTTTCTTTGAAACGTATTTAATAAGCTAAAAGATTTGGGTATATTTACATATACTAAGGATACTAAATCTTTTAAAGAGCGTCAAGACCCCTATTACAAATAATATCCTTATTTTTGGCTTTAGTAAGCGAGCAGGCTCAGAAGGAATTGAACCTACATTAGAAACTTAGAAGGTTTCGGTCTTTATCCATTAGACGATGAGCCCATTAAGGTAAGTAAGTAAGAATTGGGCAGTACTGGACTTGAACCAGTGACCCTCTGCTTGTAAGGCAGACGCTCTACCACTGAGCTAACTGCCCTTAATCTTACTTTCTCAATAGATATTATACAACATGATTATCTTGGCTGTATTTTTTAATACAATTTCCAACTAACAGAATATTATTCTTATATTGTTAAAATTAAAAAACTACAAAAATTATATTAAACAAATTAAAAGTGTGCTGTGGATAAAAAAATCCCTACTTAAAAGAAATATTTATATATTATTCTATAAGAAAACTATTTGTTGTAAGAACGAATTCAAAACATAAATTAAACAAGAATAATTATTAACATATACCTAAATAATAATTTTTAATCCAATATTTATTATTTAAATCTTAATTAAGTAATAGAAAGAGTGTTTAGCTGGTGAAAGGACTTGAACCTTCAACCTACTGATTACAAATCAGTTGCTCTACCAATTGAGCTACACAAGCATTTATTTGTTAACTTTAAATAATAATTTTACACTTACAATTGAATTTATAAAAATTATTCTTTTAAACTTAAGTATCGAGGGTGAATGACGGGACTTGAACCCGCGGATGGCGGAATCACAACCCACTGCCTTAACCACTTGGCTACACCCACCTTGATACCTATAATATACTGTATAGATATACTAATGAAAAATTAAACAAATGAAAATAAATTTTTTTTATATACTTGTGTCTTTAAATGGTTGCGAATATAAAGTATATATGACGCAACCTTCTCAAGTATTTGATCTTCTAGAATTCTTTAATCATCAAAAAGAACTTGTTATAATTCAGCATAACGGGAAAATTCATAATTATTTGAATAAAAATTCTCAATACCTAAGACAAAAAGATAAAATTGAAATTATTACAATTGTTGGTGGCGGTTAAAAAGGTTACCTTTCTAAAGTTACCGAAACCCTACCTCGTTCTGTATCCTTATAAATAATTTTAATGGATATCTGATCACCAAGCTTATATAACGAAGAAATATTTGTTATTTTATTGTGGTTTTGGGAAATTTCAGAAATATGTAAAAAACATTTTATCCCTAAAACATTAATAAAAATACCGAAATCTTTTATAGAGGTAATATTACCTTGATAAATTTGCCCAATAGACAAATTTTTATTTACTTTACTAAATATAGCTAATTTTGAACTAACATGAGCAATATGAAAATAATCTTTAACTTCAAGAAATTTAAATGGTATAAAAAGATTTTTATTATTTGTCCTTAGATAATATTTTGGGATATTTAAATTTAGCACAAAAAACCTCAAGCCATTAAAGATGACTAGTTTCCCTTTTCCTAGCGGTTTTTCAATTTTGGCATAAATAGTCATATTTGCAAAATCAATTTGTCTTAGACGATTCCATAAGTAGATTGACTCTAAACGTTTTAAAGAAACAATTATCCGCCTAGGATCATTGGTAATATCAAGAATCAAAAATTCACTAACAAAATTGGTATTTAACAACTCGCGTGGATCTGTTGTAGGGTAAATAGAAATTTCTTTTAATGGTAAAAAACAGATTTGTTCTAGCCCAAGATCAACTAAAGCATAGTTAGATTCTATTCCTATTATAATACCAGCTAATATATCGTTTTTTTTTATTTGGTAACTATACTTTGATAAAATGAGACCAAATTTATTAAAATCAAATTTTGATGTGACGGTAGGTAGCGGCATAATTTTTTTTTATTTGTTTGGTAATAAGAATTGATATATACAAAATTTATTCTTGGAATTTTATATCATAATGTTTTTCTAAGTAAAATATGATAGGATTAATGAGCTCTGCTACTTCATCACTAGATAGTGTTCGAATTTTAGATTGGAATTGTAATTTAAAACTTAAACTACAATAACCTTTTTTTATAGGCTCCTTCGAATAATAATCGAATAAGCTTACGGATTTAAGTAACGGTTGTCCAAATGTAGAAATTATTTGTTCAATTTCCTGAGAAAATATAGATTTTTTTACGATAAAACTTAAATCGACATTAGAAATAGGATATGACGAATATGGCAAATAATTAATCAAAGTTTTACCTTGTGAAAAACGATTTAATACTTCTATATCTATTTCAAATAAATAAATATGTCTACTTATATTATTCTTCAAAGCTAAAGTTGGGTGTATTTGACCGAAAACACCTAATTTATTGTTCCCTATAAATAACTCAGTGGTAAGATTAGGGTGGAATTTTGTCGCATAATTATTTACTGGGTTCCAATAAATTGCAACTGGGATATTTAATTTTTTTAGAAAATTTTCAAGAAGACCTTTGGCTTCGAACCAATTTAGAGTTGAATTTTCGCTACCCCAATTTGAATGGAAGTTTTTACCTCCAAAAACTCCACTAATAACTTCTACTTCTTTTTTGTCCCCATCAACTAAATGCTTATAAACTCTCCCTAATTCAAAAGTCTCAAAACTTTTCCCAATATTTTTTTGATTAAACTGTATTTTTTCTATTAAACCGTCTAGTAACGTTAACCTTAAAGTAGACGATTCATTAAATAATGGATTTTTTAATCTTATCTCATCATCAGAATTTTTCTTCATTAATATCGAATGAATACTTTCGTTAAAACCTAAGTTTATAAAATAGTTCCTTAATTGTCTTTTAAGTTTTTCAATTTTTGTCAAATAACCTATTTGGTTATTACTTAAATTTAAAGGTTCAAATTTATTAAACCCAATAGTTCTTACAACTTCTTCTATAACATCTACTTCTCTCTCGATATCAAGTCTTCTCGTTAAAGGAATAAATAAATAGCAATTTTGACCGGTTTCAAAACGAATTTTAAAATTAAGCAATTTTAAATTTGTTATTATTTGGAAATTACTCAACTCAGTATTTTTATTATAAGGACCGGTTAATCTTTTTAAGTTTTCATAAATGATTCTTATTTTTTTTTCAGATTGTTTTACATATCTAGAAAATAAAGAAGAATTATTTTTTAAACTTAAAAAAAGGTTTTTATTAGTACTCATATCTTCAAACTTTATATTTTGGGTCCAAAATATATGCATTAACCTTAAATGGGCTTGTTCAATTAAATTTAAATCCGTTTGTTTCTCAAGCTTTATTGAATAATCAGTTCGTAGACCTAAAATCTTTGATGATTTTTTTACTTTTTTTGAATCATATAAACCATATTGAAGAATTACATATGAAGTATCTGTGTTTACAAGAGTATGATAATTTTGGAGTAAACCTGCTATAGAAATTATTTTATTATTAATCGTTAAAATTAAAACATCTTTAGTTAATTCTATTGTTTTTGATTCTTCTATCGGGAATAAAGACTTTTCTGGAGCGTAATTAGGAACAAAAACAATCTCTGAAGTTGCTGTAAGTTGCTCTAAAGTCTCGAGGTCATAAGCAAAAAAAACTTGTCCCGTTTCTAATAGTAGATAATTTATAGTATCTATAATATTATTAACAGGTTTAAAACCCATTAATAATAATCGTTTTTTTATCCAATAAGGAGATTCTTTTATTCTTAGCTTTTGGCTTTTCATATTGAATAAAGTTATGCAGTCCTTAGAATGTAATAGATTCTCGCTTGTTAAATTTTTTAGAACTTTACTAAAAGATTTTTTTTGCAAATAACGTTCCCAGATAGCGTATTCCCATTTTAATATTTTATAATGTTTAAAGCATTCAAAATTGTTACTTTTTAGTAAGGATCTATAATTAATACTTTGACTATAAAAACTTTGTGTTAAATTTAACGTTTTTTTATACGGATTTAATAAAATCAAAGGTTTTATACTGTTAGGTGTTTGTAAAAATAAATTAGAATGAAAAAGAGCAATTATTTCAGTTATTAACCCTCTTATATTTGAAACATCGGCCCTATTTGCCGTAAAACTAATGTCTAAAATAAGGTCGTTACCTTTAAAATTTTTTTTTTTATCTATACTTTCAATTTCAAAACCTGCAAGAGTTAATCTATTGACTAAATCAATTAAAGTTAAATTTTGTAGTCCTATTAGCTCCTGTACCCATTTTAAAGAAATATACATAAAATTTTATAGTAATGAAAAAATAGATAGATACATATATATATGTGATAATCTTAGCTGAATTATATTTTAAGATTGAATTGAACAAAGAGATGAATTTTTTAAGCCCTAGTAAATGTCAAATTATTCTCATCTGAATATCTTTCCATAAATCTCATAAAACGGTCCCATGCTTCAGCATTTTTCATAATGTAAAGTGCTTGTAGTGTTTTTGGTTTTCCTTCAATAAACTTAGCATTAAGGTCTTTTGTACTTAATGTCCCTTCCTTATCAATTAGAAACATTCCTGTTATTTCACTTTCTGGGTTAACTACTGTATAAAATAGACTAGCATCTTCAAAAATAAAAGTTGCTGTACCTGTAGTCCCATCTGTTGACCGTGTTATATTAATAGTAGGTATAGTAGTTTCTTCAACCCCTTTAATAAATTGTATTATAGCTTTCATAATGCTCCTAATTAAATTATTACTATTATTCTAATATTTTTATAAATAATAGAGAACTATATATGATTAAATAAAAAAAAACAACCCAAATAAAAAGAAGTATTTAAAATTTGACTTTTTTATGAAGTTAAACTATAAGATGATCGTATTAACTCAAAAAAATAATATCAATACTAGTAGTAACAATTATTATTGTTACTAAAAAAGATAATAATAAATTATTATATATATAACTTATGCGAAAAAAAACAATCCAAGTAATTTTAACTAAAGATGTTCAGAAATTAGGGAAACAAGGTACTCTTATTAAAGTTAAGCCAGGATATATTAGAAATTATCTAATCCCTTTAAAACTTGGTAAAATAGCTACTCCTAGTTTAATTAGCCAATTTGAATTACAACAAAAAGACTCAGAAGTAAAACAATTACAATTTAGTAAAAAGTGTATTATTAATAAAGAATTATTAGAAAATTCTGGTAAATTTACAATTAAGAAAAAAATATCAGAGACTGGTATTTTTTATGGTAAAATTACAAAAAAACATATATTAGATTTAATAATAGAGAACGTAGATTTAACTATAGATTTAAATAAAAACCAATTGGAGCTACCTGATATGAAAGAATTAGGTGAATATATTATTGAAATTATTTTAACAACAGATGTTATAGCTAAAATTAATATCGAGATATTACCAGAATAGAATATTGTGGAAAAGAGGGACTTAGAATTATCTAATTCAGAAACAATACTCCCTTACAATCTATTAGCTGAGAAATTAGTTTTAGGAAGTATATTAACAATACCTGAAGCTATTCTGTTGGTTAGTGAAAAATTGCCTATTGAAGCTTTTTATTTAAAGACTCATCAAATTATTTATAAGGCTTTATTAATACTTTATGCCGAAGGTAAAACAATTGATTATATAAATTTAATTACATGGATCCAAGATAATGGTTTTTTACCAAAAATTGGTGGAGCACATGTAATTATAGATCTTTTAAATCAGATGCATACTTTAAGTAATCTAGAAGAATATATAGCTTTAATTTATGAAAAGTACTTAAGAAGATCATTAATTGAACTTGGAGAGGAAATAATTGAAAGTGGTTATTTAACTGAAATACCATTAGAAACAATTTTTACAAAAATTGAGCAAAGTTTTTTTTCTCATATCTGAGACTAAATCAAAAAAGCAAATAATTAGTGTCCAAGAAGGATTACAACAAGTTTTAAAAGAAATTGAAGAAGGTTTAAGGATACCAAGGTTACCTGGGTTAAAAACCACGTTTCTAGAGTTTGATATAATAACTCAAGGGTTCCAAAATTCTGATCTTATTATCATTGCTGGACGTCCTTCAATGGGTAAAACTGCTTTTGCTTTCAATTTAGCAAAAAATATTGCCCAAAAACCACAAAACAGGAGTAGTTTTTTTTAGTTTAGAGATGACTCGTGAACAATTAGTTTATAGATTATTAGCTTCTGAAGTTGGAATAACAAACACAAGATTAAGAGCCTCAAGGATTAAAGAAACTGAATGGATTAAAATAAATAATACAATAAAGGATTTATCACAACTAAGACTTTTTATTGACGATACTCCAGATCTATCCGTAGGTGAAATAAAATTAAAAGTAAAGACAATTAATCTTGAATATTCAAATCAAATAAATTTGGTAGTCATTGACTATTTACAATTATTAGAAGGTGTAAAACAAGATGCGAATAGAGTCCAAGAACTTTCTAAAATTACACGAGCGCTAAAAAAATTAGCACGTGATTTAAATATACCAGTTATTGTTTTATCTCAATTAAGTAGAAATGTAGAGAGTAGGGTAAATAAAAGACCAATTTTAGCAGATTTAAGGGAAAGTGGTTGTATTAATTTTTCAGTTAAAAAACCTACTACGGCCATAAATAAAATAAAAGATAATTCTATTTTTTGTTGGACGGGTAATTGTATCTCTAAGCAAAAAATTTCTGATATCAAATTTACTGGGCAAAAACCCGTGTATAGATTAGAAAGTAATTTAGGTTGGTCTTTACTAATAAGTAGTAACCATAAAATTTTAACGAATAAGGGTTGGAAAAAAATTGACCAGTTAGCATTAGATAATTTTATTAGTGCAAAATTATTACTCGGGTTTAGATCCTTAAATAATTTAAGTAAGTATTGTGTTACATGGGATAAAGTAACTAGGATAAGATATCACAAGTTAGCTCCGGTTTATGATTTACATATTTCTAATTACTCAAACTATTTAACTAATCACTTAATTATTCATAACTCTATCGAACAAGATGCAGATGTTGTTATTATGCTATATCGGGATGAGTATTATAATAAAGATACATTAGAAAAAAATTTAATTGAACTAATTATAGCAAAACATAGGAATGGTCCAGTTGGATCCACAAAATTAATCTTTGACCCAAAATACCTTAGGTTTTTTAATATTTAATAACGTATTCTAATCTTTGAAACTTAGGTTTTTAACTTTTATATTATCTACTAATAAAAAAATATAGAATAAATTTTTTTATACCTACTAATTAGTTAAAAGTCAATTTGACCTAGAAGATAGAATTGGTTTACTCTATGTTTTAATACTTTTGTATTTGGTATCTAGAGCGTCCTTAGTTCAGTTGGTAGAACATAGGTCTCCAAAACCTAGTGTCGAGGGTTCAAATCCTTCAGGGCGCGTATCGTATAAAATTAAAAACTAGAAATCTTATAATAAATTTTTAATTTTAAAATTATTAAATTCAAAAAAAAATATATATATGGCAAAAAAAAGTAACTAGCATAATAAAACTTGCTTTATCTGCAGGTAAAGCTGTTCCTGCACCTCCAGTAGGTCCAGCTCTTAGTCAACACGGGGTTAATATCTCAGCTTTTTGTAAAGAATACAATGCAAAAACAGCTGATCAAATTGGTTTAATCCCAGTAGAAATATCAGTATATGAAGATAGATCTTATACATTTATACTAAAAACTCCACCAGCTTCAGTTTTGTTAGTTAAAGCTACTAATATAAAAAAAGGTGCGTCAGAACCAAATAGACAAGTAGTAGGGTCAATCACAATAGATGAAATAAAAAAAATAGCCGAAATTAAATTACCGGATTTAAATACAACAAATTTAGATAGTGCTGTTAAAATTATTGCAGGGACTGCAAAAAATATGGGAATCACAATAACTGATTAACATTTAACAAATTTTAAATAACGGGTCCAAAAAAAGAATGAGGAAATTAAATAAGCGAACGAAAGAGAACAGACAAAAAGTAGAAAAACGCTTATATAGTCAAAATGATGCAATTCGTATTTTAAAAGAAACTGCAAATGCCAAATTTATAGAATCAGTTGAAGCACATATTTCTTTATCAATTGATCCAAAATATAGTGACCAACAATTACGAAGTACCCTAATTTTACCTAAAGGTACTGGTAATACCAAACGTATTGCAGTATTAATGCCTTTAGAAAGTATTACAACAGAATATAAAGAATTAGCTGATATAATTGGTTCTGATGACTTAATCGAAACAATTACTAAAGGTGATATAAATTTCGATATATTAATTGCTACACCTGATATGATGCCAAAATTAGCTAAGTTAGGTAGAATCTTAGGTCCAAAAGGATTAATGCCCTCACCAAAAGCTGGTACAGTAACAACTGATGTAAAATTAACTTTAGAAGAATTTAAAAAGGGTAAATTAGAATATAGAGCAGATAAGACAGGTATTGTTCATTTATTGATTGGAAAAAGTAATTTTGCTGATTCTGATTTATTAGAAAACCTATTTGCTGTCTATACTTCAATTGAAAATAATAAACCTCCTGGAGTAAAGGGACGTTATTTTAAAACTTTTCATATTTGTAGTACAATGGGACCTTCAATCGAAATTGATATTGCTGCTTTAAAGCCTTAAATTAATTAAAATTAAACTAATAATTATCTTTTGACAAACGAATTAAAAAATAAAAAATAAAAATATGACTGAAAAAATTTCGACTTTAATCGATGAACTAAAAACATTAACTTTATTAGAAGCAGCAGAACTAGTTAAAGCTATAGAGGAAACATTTGATGTCGATGCATCTGCTGGTGGTGGAGTTATGATGATGAGCCAAGGTGGATCAGCTTCGGACAATGGTGAAGCAGCGGAAGAAAAAACAGAATTTGATGTAAGTTTAGATGAAGTACCTAAAGATAAAAAGATACCTATCTTAAAAATAGTTCGCTCTTTAACAGAACTAGGATTAAAAGAAGCTAAAGAATTAGTTGAGAATACACCAAAAGTTATAAAAGAAGGGTTAACAAAAGCCGCTGCGGAAGAAACTAAAAAGACGCTTGAGGATGCTGGTGCAGTTGTAACTCTGAAATAATTGTTTAATTACTCCTTTAGTAAATCTAAAGATCAGTCATGTTTTTCTACACTAGGTAGAAAAACATGACTGATCTTTAGATTTACTAAAGGAGTAATTAAACAATTATTTCAATAAAGACTTTTCAATTTTTTAGAATATATCTTCTTCTGCATGAGATTCGACTTCACAATCTGATTGAGGGTAAGCTACACAAGTTAATATGAAGCCTTTTTCAAGTTGCTCTTCCTCTAAAAAAGCTTGCTCTGATTGCTCTACAGTACCTGCTGTTAATTTACCTGTACATGACGAACAAGCACCAGCACGGCAAGAATATGGAAGGTTTAAGTCTTGCTCTTCAGCTGCTTCTAAAATAGTTTGGTCGTCAGGACAGTCAATAACTTTATCAATACCTAAATCTGCGTTTACAACGTGTATATTAAATCCCATACAATTAAATTTGGTTTAAAAATAATAAATATTACAAGCAAAATTTATTTTAATCTAAATAATAACGTAATATATATTACAAGTAGTTAGATAATTTGTCAACGTTATAATTCTTATATACAAATTTCATAGTAAGAAAGTCAAAAACATGTTCACTTAATAGGAGCTTATAACAAATGGCATTACCATGGTACCGTGTTCATACTGTAGTTCTTAACGACCCAGGCCGATTAATTGCAGTTCATTTAATGCATACAGGATTAGTTGCAGGATGGGCTGGTTCAATGGCATTATACGAATTATCTATATTTGATTTCTCAGACCCTATTTTAAACCCAATGTGGCGTCAAGGTATGTTTGTTATGCCTTTTATGACTAGATTAGGTGTTTCTGACTCATGGACAGGATGGGATATTGCTGGAGAAAGATCTGAACCAATTGTAAGTTTATGGTGTTACGAGAGGAGTAGCATATAGCCATATTATATTATCAGGTTTATGTTTCCTAGCTGCCGTTTGGCATTGGGTTTATTGGGATCTTGAATTATTCCGTGACCCAAGAACAGGTGAGCCTTCTTTAGATTTACCGAAAATTTTTGGTATACATTTATTCTTATCTGGTTTATTATGTTTTGGTTTTGGTGCATTCCATGTAACTGGATTTTTTGGTCCTGGTATTTGGGTTTCCGATGCTTATGGATTAACAGGTCAAGTTCAACCAGTAGCACCATGGGGAGCTTCAGGTTTTAATCCTTTCAATCCTGGTGGAATTGCCTCACATCATATGGCGGCAGGAAGCTTTGGAGTCTTAGCAGGTGGTTTTCATTTAACTTTACGACCTCCTCAGCGTTTATACCGTGCATTACGAATGGGTAATATCGAAACAGTATTATCTAGTAGTATTGCAGCTGTCTTTTTTGCAGCTTTTATTACTTCAGGAACAATGTGGTATGGTTCTGCAACAACTCCAATTGAATTATTTGGACCAACAAGATACCAATGGGATAGTGGATATTTCCAACAAGAAATTGAACGTCGTGTTGAAGTTTCATTAAATGAAGGTTTATCTGAAAGTGAAGCTTGGTCAAGTCTTCCTGATAAATTAGCTTTCTATGACTATATTGGTAATAACCCAGCGAAAGGTGGTTTATTTAGATCTGGTCCTATGAATAAAGGTGATGGAATCGCAGAAGCTTGGTTAGGACATCCAATTTTTAGAGACCGCGAAGGTCGAGAATTAGCTGTACGTCGTATGCCGGCTTTCTTTGAAACTTTCCCTGTAATTTTAATTGATAAAGATGGAATTATTCGTGCAGATATACCATTCAGACGTGCTGAATCTAAATATAGCATAGAACAAGTTGGTGTTAATGTTAGTTTCTATGGTGGTAAATTAAATGGACAATCATTTAAAGATGCACCAACAGTGAAAAAGTTTGCTCGTAAAGCTCAACTTGGTGAAGTTTTTGAGTTTGACAGAACAAGTTTAGAATCTGATGGAGTATTTAGAAGTAGCCCACGTGGTTGGTATACTTTTGGTCATTTAAATTTAGCATTATTATTCTTCTTAGGTCATTTATGGCATGGTTCACGTACTATCTTCCGTGATGTGTTTACTGGTATTGGTTCAGAAGTTACTGAACAAGTAGAATTTGGTGCATTCCAAAAATTAGGTGATGAAACAACTCGTAAACAGGGTGTAGTATAATTTATTTTTTTAATTAATTAAAAGGAAAAAATATGGGCATAGACTTTTCACAACTTTCACAACCAGCATTAGTGTATGCAACTTTATTGATAGGAACACTAATGGTTCTCTTTTTTGCTGTTTTCTTCCGTGATCCACCTAAAATACTTAAAGAATAATTATTTATGATTTATCTTTTCTTATCTTATGAAATTTTAATTTTATATAGATAAGAAAAGATAAACCATAAAATTAATTTATAAGTATTAATCTTCATGTTCCTCAAAGGGATCTCTCAAAAATTTTGACCCCGGCCCAAACGCCGTATAAGTTGAATACGCAGTTATCCCTATTAATAAGCTAGATACAAAAATTATTAAAATTGTAGATGTTTCCATAGTTTTTATTTTATTTATAATTATTAAATTACTATACTGACAAGAAATTGTTATTAATTAACTTAAACTTTATTACATTATGGCTTTCAAAACAAAATTAGGTGATATTTTAAGACCTTTAAATTCTGAATATGGTAAAGTAGCACCAGGTTGGGCTACAACATTACTTATGGGTATAGCTATGCTATTATTTTTAGTTTTTTTATTAATTATTTTACAAATTTATAATTCATCATTAATTTTAAATGATGTTGATGTAGATTGGCAAAGTTTAGGCAATTAACTTAAATTATAGGTAATGTTCACTTTATTATATTTTATTTTAAAAATAAAATATAATAAAGTAAACATTACCTATAATTTAAGATATTACGATAATGGTTGTAATTTAGTTTTTTTTGGTAACCCAGTATAACTACTTACAAATTTTTCGAAATCTTTCCCATCAATTGTTTCAATTTGTGTTAATAATGTCGCTAATTGGTCTAATAATAAACGGTTTCTTTCTAATATAGTACAAGCCTTATCAAACCCATCTTCAACAATTTCAATAATTTGCATATCAATTTGATCCGCAACATCAAGGAAACAATCGGGTCTTGTTTGTAAACGTCGACCAAAGAAGATTGAAGGTTGTGGTAGGTCCATAGCCATTGGCGTTAAACTAGACATACCAAATCTTGTAACCATTTGTCTAGCTAAAGAATTTACTTTAAAAAAGTCATTACTAGCACCACTTGTTATTTCCATTTTTCCAAAAATAACTTTTTCTGCTGCTCTTCCACCAAGGGTACCTATTAATCTAGAAGATAATTGGCCTCTCGTTAAAAGAGGTTGCTCATCTGGTGTAAACCAAGTTAATCCTTGAGCACGCCCACGAGGAATTAAGGTTACTTTTTGAACATCATCATGATTTTTTAACAAAGTACCAGCTAACGCGTGTCCAACTTCATGGTAAGCAACTAACCTTTTATTTCGAGAATCATTTAAAAGCACCCCCTCTAGACCGGCAATAATTCTTTCAATAGCTGTATATATTTGTTTAATTGAGATTGTTTCCCAAGTTAGCACGGGCTGTTAAAATCGCAGCCTCGTTAAGTATATTAGCTAAATCAGCACCTGAAAAACCAGCAGTTCTTTGTGCAATAAATTTAAGAGATGTTTTAGAGTCTATATTTTTATTTCGACTATGAACCTTCAAAATCTCTATACGCCCATATATATCTGGCAAGTTAACTGTTATTTGTCGGTCAAAACGCCCAGGACGTAATAAAGCAGAATCTAAAACATCAGCTCTGTTTGTAGCTGCAATAACAATTATACCACTTGTAGGCTTAAACCCATCCATCTCAGTTAAAATTTGATTTAATGTTTGTTCTCTCTCATCATTAGTTCCTCCAACACCTGTTCCCCTTTGTCTACCGATTGCATCAATCTCATCAATAAATAAAATACATGGAGAATTTCGCTCTGCTGTCTCAAATAAATCACGAACGCGGGAAGCACCTATCCCAACGAACATTTCAACAAATTCTGAGCCAGAAATACTAATAAATGGTACACCTGCTTCTCCTGCAATTGCTTTTGCTAATAAAGTTTTACCTGTTCCAGGGGGACCAACTATGATAACTCCTTTTGGAGGGTTAGCACCAACGGCTGTAAATAATTGTGGCATTTTAAGAAAGGAAACAAATTCTTCGAATTCTTGTTTAGCTTCATCAATACCAGCAACATCACTAAAGGAAACACCAGTATTTGCATCTAATTGAATTTTTGCACGAGCTTTACGTAAGTTACCAAAGAAGTCATAATTACTACCTTCAGAAAAAAATAGTTGGAAAACAACTAAAAGTAAAACTGGAACTAAAAGAGCACTTAGAATAGACCATGCTGATTCAAAAGTAACAGCTGGGTGAGCTGTAAAGTCTATTTGAAATTCTCTTAATTTTAAAATTAAAGATGAATTACGGATAGGTACTTTTACCCCAATATGCTGTAATTTATCCCCTAAAGACCCAAAAGCATCAAATACTACGATTTCAGCATTTTCATATAAATCTACTTTTTTTATATCACCATTTTCTAAATAACTTAAAAATTTATCAAAAGAAATCATTTGACTTGGGTGACTATCTTTAAAATTAATTAAATTACTCCCTAATTCTAAAAAATTGTCCCACTTAAAATAAACAAAACCTGAAATAACTGCTAAACCAACCAAAAGTATATAGAAAATCTTTGGGGTTTCATTTTTCATAAATGCCTCTCCTTAGTACACGTTAATAATATTATATTATTAACACATATCAGATTAAAAAACAACTAAATAAAAATTTTATGTAAACTTAATCAAAAACAAAATATAATTACATTTATAACTATTAATTAAATTATTTTAAACTGACTAAAATACTATGGTAGAAAAAGGCGCAAAAGTACGTATTTTAAGAAAAGAATCATATTGGTATAACGATGTTGGAACTGTTGTAATAGTCGAAAAAGTGGCTTCAAATTACCCTGTATTAGTTAGATTTGTAAAAGTCAATTATAGTGGTACAAATACATCGAATTTTAAACAAGAAGAATTAATAGCAGCATAGTATTTAAACTTAAACTTAAACTTAAACTTATAAATATAAGTTTAAGTTTAAGTATTATTTATAACTATATAATTCAGTCGATACACCTGGTGAAAGATCTAATACTAATAGCGTATTAACAATTTCTTTCGAATCGGATTGAATGTCAATAATCTTTTTATATCGACGGATTTCAAACTGCTCTCGAGAGTCCTTATTTACATGTGGGGATCTTAAAACACAATATGATCTTTTTTTTGTAGGGAATGATATAGGGCCCGCTACATTTAAAATAGATTTTTCATTCGCTAAAGCATCTAATATTTTTTTGCAGCATTCATTTAAAACTAAATGATTAAAAGACTGTAAAATAATTCGTATTTTTTTCTTTTGACATAAAAATATAACTTATTGAATAATTTTTGAAACAACACCAGCACCAATAGTTCGACCACCTTCACGAATAGCAAATCGCATTCCTTCTTCAATCGCAATTAACGAAATTAATTTTGCTGTCATTTTAACACGGTCACCTGGCATAACCATTAATGTTTTTTCACCTTCATCAGTAATAAAACTTATAATCTCACCGGTAACATCTGTTGTTCGTACATAGAATTGAGGTCTATATCCTGGGAAAAACGGAGTATGGCGACCACCTTCTTCTTTTGTTAAAATATAAAGTTCAGATTCAAAAGTATTATGTGGTGTAATTGTTCCAGGTTTTGATAAAACCATTCCACGTTCTATCTCATCTTTTTGTAACCCACGTAATAAAATACCTACATTATCTCCTGCAACACCTTCATCTAAAGTTTTTTGGAACATTTCAACACCAGTTACTGTTGTTGATTTAGTATCACCTAAACCAACTAGATCTACTGTTTCACCTACTTTCACAATACCACGGTCAATTTTACCGGTAGCAACTGTTCCTCGGCCAGTAATTGAAAAAACATCTTCAATCGCCATTAGGAATGGTTTATCAACATCACGGATTGGTGTTGGGATATAACTATCAACCGAATCCATTAGACTATAAATTTTATCAACCCATTTATTCTCACCCTTTTTTAAAGCAGGCTCATTGTTAATAGCATCAAGAGCTTGTAAAGCGGAACCAGTAAGTATTGGTATATCATCACCAGGGAAATCGTAATTAGATAATAGTTCTCTAACTTCTAGTTCCACTAATTCTACTAATTCAAGATCGTCTACCTGGTCTTCTTTATTCAAGAATACTACAATATGTGGTACACCAACTTGTTTAGATAATAAAATATGCTCACGTGTTTGAGGCATAGGACCATCAGCTGCTGAAACAACTAAAATTGCTCCATCCATTTGTGCAGCACCAGTAATCATATTTTTAACATAATCTGCATGTCCTGGACAATCTACATGAGCATAATGACGACTTTCTGTTTCATACTCTACATGTGCTGTGTTTATTGTAATACCACGTGCACGTTCTTCAGGTGCTGCATCAATATCTTCATATTTTTTTGCATTAGTAACATCCCCTGTAAGTGATAGAACAGCTGTAATAGCAGCAGTTAATGTAGTTTTACCATGATCTACATGTCCAATTGTTCCAATATTGATATGTGGTTTCGTACGGTCGTATTTTTCGCGAGCCATAATATATAGTCCTTGTATTATTTTATATTTTTTACTTTTGGCGTTTAATTAAATATAATTTAATTAATAAAAATGCTTAAGAACGGAAATGGGCAAAAGCTTTATTTGATCTTGCCATACGATGAGTTTCATCTTTTTTGCGGATTGCATTACCGGAGCCTTTAGAAGCATCGATAATTTCATTTGCTAATTTGATTGCTATTGTTTTTCCCGAGCGAGCTCTAGCAAATTGAATAATCCAGCATAAACCTAAATTAATACCTCGAAATTTTTTTACTTCAATAGGCACTTGGTAAGTCGAACCTCCCACACGTTTCGCTTTTATTTTAACTGCAGGACTTACATTTTTTACAGCTTTTTTCAAAAATCTTTAAAGGCTGGTTGTTTGTTCTCTCTTTTATAATATCAAATGCTTCATAAATTATTTTTTGTGCTACAGTTTTTTTACCACTTTTTAGAATTTTTGATATCATTAAATTTACTAAAAAACTATCATAAACTGAGTCAGCTATGGGAAATTGTCTTTTTTTATTTGTACGACGTGACATAATTTATTTTATTAATCTTTTATTTTATTTTACTGGTTTTTTCATCCCATATTTTGAACGACCCTGACGTCGATCTTTTACCCCAATTGTATCAAGAGTTCCTCTAATGATATGATAACGTACTCCTGGTAAATCTTTCACCCTTCCCCCACGAAGTAAAACTACAGAATGTTCTTGCAAGTTGTGACCAATACCAGGAATATAAGCTGTAACTTCAAATCCAGAAGTTAACCTCACTCGAGCTACTTTTCGTATCGCTGAGTTTGGTTTTTTTGGAGTGATTGTATGAACTCTTGTGCATACACCTCGACGTTGAGGACAACTTTTTAATGCGGGTGATTTTGTTCGGGGTTGGATTTTTTTACGTCGTACTCGAATAAGTTGTTGTATAGTTGGCATATATTTAAATTTTAATTAATTAATTTAGAGGTTTTAACTAACCACATTTTCAATCTTGTATTTTTTTAAGAACCTTTCAACACGACCTTCTGTATCGATTATTCTTTGTGACCCTGTGTAAAAAGGATGATTACCTGACCAGATATCAACATGTAATTCAGGTTTTGTTGAACCTACAATCATGATTAATTGACCATCATAATAGACTTTTGTATCATTAAACCATTTTGGATGTATATTCTTTTTAGGCATATAAATAATGTTTATAATAAGTATATAGTAAAGTATTGTTTTGAATTAACGTTTTGAATACTGAGAAGCTTTTCTAGCTTTTTTTAAACCATATTTACGACGTTCTTTAATTCGTGCATCACGTTTTAAAAAACCTTCAAATTTTAAAATAGGTCTAAAATTAATTTTATCTACTTTACAAAGAGCTCTTGAAATCCCTAATCTTATTGAATCAGCTTGACCAGTTAACCCACCGCCTTTAACATTCGCGATAATTTTATACTTTTTATCTAATTTAACTTTTTTTAAAGGTAAGCTTATTTGATTTAAGTAAGTAAAATTTTGTTGAAAATATTGTTCTGCTTTATGACCATTTACTTCACATGTTATTTCAGAATTTGATTCTGTAAAAGGTACTAAATATACGATTGCTGTAGATTCTTTTTTTCTACCAATCCCATAAATATGAGGATTAGTTTGGTTTTTACTTGTCATAGACTTTAATTATTATAATTCTATTTTTTGAGGCTTTTGAGACATATGCGGATGCTCTTGACCTTTGTATACTTTTAATTTTGTAAATAATTTTCGACCTAAACGGTTTTTTGGGAGCATGCCTTTAATGGCTTTTTCGAGAATACGTTCTGGTATACGAATTTGTAAATCTTCAAAACTTTCAACTGTTTTCCCACCAGGTCGACCGGAATGACGAAAGTATAATTTTTGTACTCGTTTTTTACCACTTACATTTATTTCACTTGCATTTACTATTATAATGTAATCACCAACATCTTGGGAAGGTGTAAAAATAGTTTTATTTTTACCTCTTAGTAAATTAGACACTTCCGTAGCTAATCTCCCTAAACATTTATCTTTTGCATCAATTATATACCATTGTTGTTTTAAATCAAGTTTCGACGGAATAAAAGTATCTTTCATAATAATATTAAATTCTATAATAAAGTTGAATGCGGATAAAAATTCCAATAGTATAAATTACTAACCATTAGGTGGTTCATAAAAAAGCGTTAATTTATTCTTTATTTCTTCTACTGATTTTGGCCCCAGCCCTTCTATAGTTATTAAGTTAGGAGAAGGGTATTCCATTAAATCCCAAGTAAAATTAATATTAACCTTATTCAAAGCTTTAATTATTCGGTTTGATAAACCCAAGCCTTTTAAAGATCCACTCTCCATATCAGTCACGCGTTTTAATAATCTTTCTTCGGGTGTACTTTTTTTACTAAGATTAGTTTTCTCTTTTTCTTGCTTTTCTCTGTTTCCTATAATCTCAATTTCTTTTTCGGACTTCATTTCCGTTTTTATAACTTCAATTGTTTCCTTCTTTAGCTTT
>JARUPZ010000920.1:0-26816 GCA_031213475.1 Nereocystis luetkeana | reverse complement strand
TAGACATAACTTCGTGTTGAAGTTAGGGACGCTATTTCTAGCAAAACAGTTTCGAGACGTACAAATAAGCCGAAAGGCCGGCGGGCGGGAGGGGAGGTCTGCCGCTTGCTTCGATCTCCGGGGAAGAGTTTGACACTACCGTAGCTGGAAAACACCACTACATAGCAGCATAATGTTGGTCCAGATCCTCGTGGGATACCTGTTTTGACACCACCCCAATTACAAAAATATACTTGTTGCTATTGGACATTTCATCACGACGAGACAAAAACATCAAAAGACAATCGTGCAGGGTGTGTTTGCCCATTATCTTCTCCTCTTAGTTATGTCGGCGGAGACAAGGCTGCGCACAAAATGAACACCTAGGTTTCACCAACAACGCGTGCCGAAACCTGTCCGTTGCCGGTCCGCTTCCGGAGGGACTTACCATAACCAATATCCATCACACGCGTGTCGTGCCAGGATCACACTACGACTACAAGCAGCAACGCCTGCGTCATCCCTGGTACATCTTGGGTGCTCTACAATGAATGAAACGGTCTGAGCATGCGACTTCGTTGGACTCATTAACCCCTTGTCGTTCACGACTTGACCCAGCTCATGTGATGCCATCGGGATAATCTCTGCTACCTCTGCTTGTGCTACTGATGCATGTAGCGTGTGGCGTACTGCCTTGCATCTTGCATGCACCGGGATTACTCCTTGACCAACACAACCTATTAATAGGGGCCATGCGTCGTCAACACCATGTTTGATGCTGGTCCAGGCCTGGAATGACTCGTGACTTTGTCGCGTGCCGGTCAGAGGTCGATGGCCACCGTGTTACACCGCTTGGAAAACGAATCGTTGCTTCCCAAACATAGCCTTGAACGTACATAGTGTAAAGGTGACCAAAGGGAAATTCGACCATCGTGCCACGAAAAAAGGCGGGAATAAATGTCGGGTTGGGGGGGGAGGGGTCTTTATGGTCGACGGACTCGATTATTGTTTGGCTGGTATATATAGTCAGTCGCCCGGCTGTCACGTGCCATCTAACCGTTTCGTTTTGCTCTTGTCCTGTTACTGAGCGCTCGTATACTGACTGTCTCGTCGAACAGAACCGACGCGACTCCCATGCCGTTGGTGATTCGGGGGCGCATCTAAGGATTCTGCACGTTGATTATCTGGCTCTGCCCCATTACCACCACTACGAGTACCATAAATAATATCATGACGCTCTGACCGACACCTCCTCAGTTACTGCGATAGGTATCACGTGCATGTATGTATCGTATCTACAGTATTTGTATGAGGGCGAGCCTTGCCTTTGTGTCCGCTATCGATTTTTTTCGTCTTGTTTTTCAACGAGGACGAAGCAAGAAGAGATGGCTCTCCTCGGAGACGGAGAGCGTTTTGAATCGCTTGTTTTTTTGTTTTCATGTGTACCAGGTATGTACATGTATTTTTCCATACATACATGTGTTCCGTCGGTACATTTACACTTGGTTTTATATGATATTACATAATTGTCGATATCGTGCGCTCCGGAGTTCAAAACTAATTACTTGACACTACGAAAGAGTACGTATTGATACAATACTCAAGTTGTTAATGTATCGTTTTTATCCACATACACCCCCTCACTGCTGTCGTCGTGTATTATTACTGAGCTGTATCATACGAACATACCAGGTATATGTTTATATATATATTATATATACATTATATATCTGGTATATATATATATATATATATATATATATATGTATGAATATATACCCTAGTATAAATATATCCACACATTAATAGTAGCCTACGCCGATATTAATATACGGAGTACCAGGTACTTCCTTGTACTTTAATATGCACCAGATAACACTTAATTTTGATACTGCGGCACCATAATATCCAACGATAGCAACAAACGCACGTACGTGCGGTGGACAAGGGTTGGAGCAAATAATTATTTGTTGAGCGGAAGGAAAACCCTGATTCGTGCTGCGTGACAGTTACAGATAGCTAGTAGTCTAGTGACTGCACTCTCGCGACCTCGACAGAGATTAAATACGTGGATATGTATATATATCAACCAAACGACACGTAAGTCGCACGTAGTGCTTCGTAGTGAGGTGATGAGATGTATTATGTGGCCATCGTTTGCTCTTCTTCTTGCTATGCTGTGCGCATTGCCTGTCTGTTTGTTATCACACTATTGATCAGTTAAACCCGTTACAGTTAGTATCGTACTTTCCATTCATCGATACCCAGCACACGTTGTTTGGATTGCCAACAAACTTGTTGACTGCGGTGGTAGTACTACTTACTGCTGCTGTGATGTGCCATTATTTATATCACGACGTAGTACGTAGAGTTTAGAAGTTCGTCACATGCATGCTCCATGGGTCTCGTTGGTCCCGGAAGATCCAAATTTATCCGACATCGATCGGTTCGAAAAGTCAAATGCTATACCAGTATTAGATTAGAAGCGAAATGAGACCGAGTGAAAAAAACTACAACAAGTAGTGCATGTTCAGGCATCGTGTCTCTCTTTTCCCTTATCGGGTAAAAGCGTACGCCCCTCTTTCTTTGTCGTTTCCCTTCCCGATGGCATCTATCTACTACTGTAGATACAGTACAGCATCGGCGCTCTCGTAAGAAAAAATATTTGTTTGTACAAATGCGGCTTAGAATTTTCCAAAAACCAAGAACAACGTATATATATATATGTATGTATGTGTGGCCTATGATAGATACTCGCTGTTGATATCGGAAAGAAAGTGGAACTTAATCTCTCCCATTCTCGCTCAGATCACGTGGGGATTTGGCCTACAATCTACAGCCGGATTTCAGGTTTCTTGCGAGAGGGCCGATACCCCAAGCAACTCCTATATATAGTAAGAGTAATTCGTACGATGTTTGAGTATTACCTGTATACCTGGTATAACAGAGCGGTCGCCTGATCACCAGCCGGGCTCCCGTTCATTCCGGGTATAAATGGTAATATATACCTGGTAGACCGTATTCAGCAACACTTACTGCCGAAAACAGATACCAGGTAGAGGGTTACTGGCTCCATTGTGCGGCCGAGATATCGCAGATATTTTTAGATGAATAGATTGTTGTCACCTTTTTGCGTGGAACCAGGTCGAACTGAAAAAGTAAAAACAGTCATAAGACTATGCTTCAAGCAGTTAGTGTTTTCGTGGGGGCCAGAAGATGGTGCTGACGGAAATTGTTCTATCTGGACTTAAAGGCTACACATACATACGTACATGCATAAATATGGACGGGAAGAGAAAACAAAACCAACCCGGGTGCGAGGGAATTGCGGAGACACGAGGCATGCCATCAGGAACGCGTTGCGTCTCGGATCTGCAGGCCAGACGTAAATGTATGTGAACGCGCGTGGTGATACAGGTCACACACTGAGTGCAGGCATTACATTAAAACATAAATGTTGTTATTCTACCATTCTGTTAGCAGGTGGTACCTGGCTCTAGGTGGCCAGAGGCAAAATGCATATACGAGATAACAAGGCTGTCGCGCGGTTGGCACAGCCGTAACAACCGAATCTACAACAATATGACGTAGAGGAGGACGGCAGCTCATACATATTTACGAAGTACCTCGGTGGGCATATCAGTCTGTGCCCTTTCCCTGTTGCAGGACCGGCTTGAAAAGAGAAATGCGGCGCAGTCGGGCACGGTACGACACCGACCGATGCACCCATCCATACGTTTGCTTAGAAGACGTACACGCTGGCTGACGTGTACTGTAGTAGCACCCGTATGTAATCTACTATAATATGTATGGAGTGTATAATAGTATATAGCAGTATAACATAAACGGAATAACGAGTATATACGAACTGACCGCGGGGGGGTGCAAAAAATGATTGCTGCGCATGTCTGTACACACATACATACATACGTACATAGTACTATTACTGCTCCTGTACCTCTATGTACTCACAGGCTTTCTTGCATACCAGGTATCGTTTACCAGGTACCGACACGTAAAAAGGAAGTCATACTCGTAGATAGGATAAACCACCGCAGTGTACTTCGTCTAAATCCATGCACGGAGATGTCCATGACGGTACGATGCGTTTTTTTCTCTATCTGTCTGCGGTTCTCACGTCGGCAACCCAACCCGACCTTGCTTTTCGCAATCGACAGATACCACCTGCCTGTTCTCCATCACAAGAGGTCTGCATCGCTCGGCAGGCTGCTGCGCGGCGATGATATCCAACCTGAGCCTATGGATAGATCCGGTAGCGGCGAATCATCTAGACAGCAACACCTATCTATTTTGGAGGTGCCTGTACGAGGTCCGAGGGTAATAAGCCGACCAAAGAACTACTACTACTGCTACTATTGCTGCTGTACCTGGTGTCAGGCAGTCTTTCTAATATTAATATTCTTTGGAACCAACCCCGGTGTAAAATGTACTACAGGTATGCAACCATTTTTTTTCTTGCTCTTCCTGCTAATTTTCTTCGCTGTTATTATCTCTCTCCCTAGCTCCCTGGCGCAACTCAGATCCGGTGTCACAAAATATGTGCTCCTCCCTCTCCTACCTCCTACGGTTCGTGCCATGCTTTTATCGCGAGAAGACTTCGGCCCTTCTTTCTTTGTCGACTCTCGTCTAATTGAATTGCGCCTACCCACGCTACTGTTTTTATGCGCTCTCAGCAGTTGTTGATTCCATTTTTTATTTATTTTTGCAATTCAACTAAAAAACCCGACCAAGGTGGGATCCGAACTCTAGCACCAGCACTTGATATTAACTTTTAGAACCGCAGTCCCGATTTGGGGGCAAACGACTTTAAATTTGAGTGGATTGTCCCCAAAATGAGACTGCAGTTCAAAAAGCATTCGTAAGTACCACTACTGGTACTACTAGTACTAGTACTACTCCTATTACGGGGGACCATAGTAAATAGGACCAAACATTGTGCGAAAAATAGGGAAATATATGGGTTTTTGTGGGTACCATAGGTTCTATTTAATATTGCCCCTCGTATGGCCCCGCGTACTACTACTACTACTACTACTACTACTACTACTACTACTACTACTACTACTACTACTACTACTACTACTACTACTACTACTACTACTACTACTACTACTACTACTACTACTACTACTACTACTACTACTACTACTACTACTACTACTACTACTACTACTACTACTACTACTACTACTACTACTACTACTACTACTACTACTACTACTACTACTACTACTACTACTACTACTACTACTACTACTACTACTACTACTACTACTACTACTACTACTACTACTACTACTACTACTACTACTACTACTACTACTACTACTACTACTACTACTACTACTACTACTACTACTACTACTACTACTTCTACTACTACTACTACTACTACTACTACTACTACTACTACTACTACTACTACTACTACTACTACTACTACTACTACTACTACTACTACTACTACTACTACTACTACTACTACTACTACTACTACTACTACTACTACTACTACTACTACTACTACTACTACTACTACTACTACTACTACTACTACTACTACTACTACTACTACTACTACTACTACTACTACTACTACTACTACTACTACTACTACTACTACTACAGTACTAATACTGTTAATAGTGCTATAGACACACTTCGGCTTAGGGAAATTGTATATTGCAGTGCAACTGCTTTTACCTGGTACTCCGGAGTATTTGTTTTTCACAGTGTTGGCGAAACACAAGCAGGCGCCCAACGACCCACCACACGCTCGACGTGCACCGCGGCGTTCTAGGCTGACTGTGAGGTGCTGTGTCACGCGACACTTTCTCCGTCATCTTCTCGCGAAAAAACGCCCCATCGTTGATTGTATGTATCCTGCGCTCGATCGTTCTCGTCATCATCGAGTAAGCTCTTCCTTTCCTTCATCTACTGCAACGTGCGACCTTGTTCACCGTTGTTACTGCTGCTGTAAGCTGTTACTGCTGTTGTTCGGTACTACTCACGATTTTTTCATAATTGTTCTTCCTTAGAAAAAAGAACACTTTCCGCTCTTCCGCCACCACATTCATCTCTCGAGAATCTGCTTTATCATACTTTATTATTGATATACATTACATACATTATACCAGGTATACAATACAATACCATACAAACAATACAAACGGTACGGGTAGTAACAAAGCGCCAGAGGGTGTGCGCCGCAGCATTTGTATGG
Source organism: Nereocystis luetkeana (assembly GCA_031213475.1). Classification (NCBI taxonomy): domain Eukaryota; class Phaeophyceae; order Laminariales; family Laminariaceae; genus Nereocystis; species Nereocystis luetkeana. The sequence goes on along the minus strand of JARUPZ010000920.1, from coordinate 20,593 downwards.
ACTATTTATACTGGAGTATTTTTTGCTCGGGCTATGCGCCTATTATAGGTGACAAATATAGGTGACAAACATCATCCTCCTTTCGTCTCGTTTTCCTCTTCTTGGGTTGTGACGGCGGCAGGGCCATACATCGCACCCGTTGATTTCCACCAAGACACTAAACTCCATACTCGAAGCATACATAATATATAAAAGTATATGTGTCCTAGGGGCTGTATCCTCTCCCCCCATGTTGACCACCAACAACTTAGTAGCATTACCTAAGCACCCAGGGTTCTCAACTTCGTACATACATACTGCCTGGTACCTGGTATCACACATACGGTGTTTTACGTATGTACATGAGCAGTGTTTGTCCCGCGCGTTGCGCTCTACTGCAGATTTACCATGAGCGCTGGAATAAAACCCAATGCTCACCAAGGCGCTGCCAAGAGAGGGGAAATTCAACAACACCTCTGGTATATATGTGCGCCGAGGGATCGTCGTGCTCGCACACGCTTCGTCAAAACAACCGGCTCCTTCGAAGGCGAGACTATAGCAGGCTATCTATTCGTGACATAGAACGCCGAATTCAAGCTGTCTGAATTGAAGTTACATGGGCCGTTCACGTACCTGTTGCGGCAAAATTCTCAAACTGGAGACGGCTGACTCTCTCTGCTTCTCTCTCCCTCTCTCTCTGTCCGGCCCACGCATCGCTAGTCAGGTGTAAACAGCCTACGGTTGCACCTGTACACAGCAGTAGATGTATATAATATATCTAGAATGTGCGTCATATTTGCTCACCATATTGTGTAAGGCGGGCCGATGTCCAACCAGAGATCCAGCTGCAGATACACGTCTCGTCGTTGTGAGGAAGTGGGTGCGTGCGTGCTTTGTTCTGTCGAGACTGTCGCAATGCCGGGGGTCAAGGAAAACAAGAGAATGACTAGGTGAGGTACCTGTCGCTGTGCCGTGCGTGAGCCCCCCAACCTTACCGGTCTAAAAACCACACCCAAAAGTTTCGCTCCGGCCGGCAGTTGTATAAAACAGAGTGACAAAACACGAATCCGTACGAAAGTTTGACAGTTTGATCCTCACAGCGACTACTTGCTTGCAACGAGCTACGCTAGCGCGCAGTATATCGTCATGATACATGTTGACGTTGCCGTGCGCTTGCTTGTCTCTTCGTCAATTACTGCATTCTGTAGATTACACCCAGGTAGGTGTTGTGACTCAGGTGCCGCTGTATTGTCGGGATTTTGCTGAAACATTGTGGAGCTACACGGGCGGCGGCGACAGGTAACCACGCCCGCACGCCAGGAAAATACAAGCCACGTCGAGATAAGCCAACCGAAGCCAGGAAAAGCGAGGTCATCAACATGATGAGAGTGCCTCGGCCTACTTGCGATTTCTTTGATTGGCAGCGTTTTTAGATCCCCTTGAAAGTCACGTACAGTAGTAGTAGGCATATCACTACTACTGCTGTAGCTACCTATATACTTCTTCCGTTAGACGATAGCACTCATGCCCATCGCAAAAGACGACACGCTCTCCTGTACGCTGATGGGTTGGAATAAACAACACATTTAATTAGCAATAATATCTACAAACAACCCTACGATCGTGGCAATATCAACAAACAACGCTCATGTTACCATATACAATAGTACTATTGATATTAATATCACGCAACACGAGCTATTATAAGTAACCAACGATATAGTATCAACAAACAACGCCGATAATACAGTATTAATAGTATGATATGATTACCTAGAGCGCCTTGAGTGGGATTTATTTCCCCCTCGAGATGACGCGAAGTTCACGATCAAGTATTTCCACGTTCGTTTGTCGATCCTGTCGTGATGGGTGAAGAGCGCCTAGGCAAATTCCTTGTGAGTGTGAGCAAATGCGTGGAAAAAATGTCGGAAAATACTGGGTCTTTCTCGCGGCTCGAAACAACCGTGGGCGACAAATAACCAACAGTCCTGGGCACTTGCAGTCCCTAAGGGGACGAAAAAACCCGCACCGTTGATTTCGTGCGGGCCGTTGGTTGTTTGTGCGTTGATGGTGGATATCGGACGAGGCTCGGGCTCGATGCGATAGTACCGAAAAACGAGACAATTCATCGATACGAGGGGTGTGCGATTTCGATCGTCGATACGTCGAAACTGTTCGTTCAGTGGATTTGGTACCTCGCACTTCGATAAGTATCAGCCCCGGAAAAAAACGGGAATGCTAGGAGATAGTCGGCCAGGCGCGGTCGATACGATACTAATAATGTTAAGAATATCGAAATATCGATACATCGAAGCGCTCGAGGCGATATTCAACGATACTGTGTAGATATAATATATTATATGCACACGCTTTTACCAACGCGTCGTGTTTTAGGGCCGTTCGTTGCTATTTTGTATGGTATTCATTTAAATCGTCGCGATTGGTGTGGTGCAAAAATTGTACAGACAGTAGTAGTAGTAGTAGTAGTAGTTCAACAATTCTGTTTGTTGGTTGTATAGCTTTCCAGCGCCTGAACACGTTTAATTGTTGAAGGGGCACGTTGAGACCAACGTGTCTCGCCGAGCGCGTTTTCTTGAGGGCGGAGATCGAGTTTCGACGCTGACTTGTGATTTAGTCGGTACTACTGGAGCTGCCCCGGTGGTGGTGTGGTGTGTCGTGGTGTTCTATTTTGTCCGAAGATTCCTCTAGAAAGCAAGCAACGAGACGGAACCAGGAACAATGGGGGGCCGAAGGCCACAAAAACATTCCTACTAGCATACGGATTAGGAATAATAGCAGGAGCAACGAACGAACGATTATACCTACTACTGGTTGGTGCCATGTGACATTATCGAGCGGGTGGTTCGCCGAAATACTGTAAGGGCTCGAGTAATAGTCTGATGCATGTCTGTCGTTGAAGTACTAGTAAAAAATAAGACAGCCTCGGGACCATCATCGGTAGTGAGTGGTCGTCGTCGAAAAATGTGGGGGTTTGGACTTCAAGGTTAAATATTGGGTGGGGCGGGGGGGGGGGGGGGGGTACTACTGTAGATCACATTCCACTATCAATCAGCATCGCGTAGTAGTAAGTATCCTGTCTGCCCGTAACATGCTTGAGACATCGCCCCGTCGAGCACCGTATACGTGCAAGCTGTTGCGCTGTTACTATGCACCAGGAGCACACATCTATCTCTTGACGACATCTATTTGCGCTAAGTATCCTACGAGTTCAATTCCTGTTTATTTGCTGAGTGTAAAGACACTATACCAATGGGTTGCAAATCACAAGAACATAATCTGGAAGATATTGTAGGTGCTGCCTTCTAACCGAAATGCACAAGGTTTTAGAAAGGGTTTTTCGGTGGGCGGCAAATGGCAAGGCGAATCACGTACGTAGCAGTACGTCACAAGACAAACAGATTTCCACACAACAAGTAAGTGGACACGAAACCCGGGACCATTAATGTTGCGTGGTATTTTCAAAGCAAGCCGAACCCTACGCGGCAACAACATAAAAAAGGTACTGATCCACACAACTCGTACTACAGCAGTGAACATATTACGCCTGTTGTTGTTGTTGTTGTTGTTGTTGTTGTTGTTGTTGTTGTTGTTGTTGTTGTTGTTGTTGTTGTTGTTGTTGTTGTTGTTGTTGTTGTTGTTGTTGTTGTTGTTGTTGTTGTTGTTGTTGTCGTTGTTGTTGTTGTCGTTGTTGTCGTTGTTGTTGTTGTTGTCGTTGTTGTTGTTGTTATTGTTATTGTTATTGTTGTTGTAGTTGGTGTTGTTATCGTTGTTGTAGTTGGTGTTGTTGTTGGCGGCAGGATTTTAATATTTAATTTACACAGGGCCTGGCAGACAGGGCCTGGCAGAGCCGAACGAACTGCGCAACAACTGAACTGTACCGACTGTTGTTGCAGGTGTTGCATTATTAGGAAGGAGGGCGATTATATGAACATATTGACCGAGCTGATCCCACAATCGAAAGTAGTCGGCGGTGGGTGCCGAGCGTTAACTCCGTGTAGAGTACTACACGTAAGGCGTTATTTTCCACTGGCAGCATAATAATAATCGGATCGGATCAACCCGTGCGCGTGGAGTTCTAGAACAACATCAAAACTCGCAGAGCGCCGAACCGCATATATATATATATTGTGATTCTGAGATTTCAAAAGTCGAACCGCGGGCAGAACCGATTTTTGCAACACGCACTGAACCGCACCGGAAGGAAGCGGACGAACAAAGCTAAATAACTAAAATAATCAACCACGTAGTTGAATGCAATACTGGTGGGAAATAAATAAGGCCGATTCAAACGGGTGCTCGACATTATAAAAATTTCCATGCTGCTCCTGTGTCACCGTCCTGTCTCACTCCTCGCCACAACAGTACCGGGTATATGCATAGTATTGATATTACGGGGGACCATAGTTAATAGGACCTATGGTACACATAAAAACCTATATATTTAACCGTTTTTACTAACAATATTTGGTCCTATTAACTATGGCCCCCCGTAATAGTTGTTTCCGGTTATTTATCAACCAGCTTCCTGTACTTACTGCCGTATGATTCGCTTAACTAGAACTCGCCCAGGCCTTCTGACCTCGGCCCAGAATGAGGCTATTCTCAATCTTAATCACCCTCGCTCGCTTTTATTTTCCCTCCTAACCAAACATGCCTCCCATGTCAATAGTTCAGATTTTAATTCCCGCACCACAAACCCCAGATCTACTGTGCTTTAATGTCCCAGATGTTTAGTTGGGCAGGCCATGGGACACACCATTGCCCCAGTCATGGATAACCAGGGTGTCTTCCCTGGAGCAACCCAAGGAGAACGCGTGCCCCATAGAATGGACCATGGTGCAGTCCATGAGTCCATAGTGTGTACCGTGATACGTTCCATGGGGTTTACTTGAGCCGTGGTATATTAAAATAGTCTATGCCATAATGGTGACTATGGATCGCGCCATGGTTCGTTTCATGGTGCTCGACGATATCAACGCGGGCAATTCGTCCACGGGTCAACCCACAAGGAATGCTCTTCCGTGGTACATGGCATGACCATCATTGACACGTTCCACGTAAATTGTCACGGCAGTTCACACTGTCGACCCCATGGTACGTGTACCATGACCCCATGGTGCATGTGCCATGGCACAATCCGGGAACCCAAACCGTATGTGAGGTATGCCATGGTATGAGTCCATATTGACGTTGATGGGACACCCCTTGGAAGTCCTCATGGATTGGTCCGTGTGAGTCCATATTGACGTTCATGTGACGCCCCCTGCAAGTCCTCATGGATTGGTCAATGTGCGCACCGGGTGGTATGCCCAGGAGTATTTTGTGGGAGGTCTCATGGGCCATTGATGGAGAGAGCCCACATGAAACACCCCATTGCGCTTTGGCAATAATATTGGAAATGCCATGACATCATGACATTTTACCATGATTTCCCTTTTATTTCGTGTATACAATGAAAGGAGTACCCCATGGCATAGAAGGTGCCATGGGCTACTTCCTGGTGTACGCATACCATGATGTAACCCACGAGCAATGAATATATATAGTGCATCTCATGGTGCGTTCCATGGAAAAAAACATGGTCTAACCCTAACCGCAACCCTAGCGATGGGACATGACGTGGTGTGTTCCGTGATGAAACCATGGGATCGGCTCTGGTGCAGATCGTGGCGTTAACCACGACGAACAATGTTGCTACCCGTGGCGTACCCTATGAATTCATCAATGAAGTATCCATAGCTACGCCATGCGATGGTTCATGGAAGGTGTTCGTCAGTTGTTCCACAGTTGATCATGATACCGATGCTATGAATGATCATGGGCTCGGCTGGACCACGGGCTGCCAGGTATAGCGTACTTCATTGAAATCAAACCGTGCGAGGATTCCAGAAGACCGAAATTCGGAAAGTGTCCCTAAACCGCACGGTACACTTTTGAAATAATAGAAGCCGAACCGGACATGATCCGATCTTTATATTCTGTTTGGAACCCGGACCGAACTGCACCGACCGGCAGAAAGTATTAGACTGCCAAATCTAAACCAATCTGGATCAACAACCAGGTTGTAGTAATATACTCCCACCGTGCGTGGACTTCTAGGACGCCAAACGTTGCACAGTGGCCCAAACCGCAGCATGACGATAGCATGAAAGCCGAAGCAGGAAACACCCAGTTTCGAGAGTATTGTTGGAACCCGTAATGAACTGCACCCTGGAAGAAAGCTGACAGAAAGGCCAATATTATGGCGCCTACACACACTGGTGGGAAATAAATCGAGCCAAACCAAAGCGTGCGTGACGTTCAACATAGAACGACATATATATTCGCAAATTTCCCCGAACTGCACCCTAAACTTACGAGACTATAAAAGCCGAACCGGCCTGGATCGATTGTTGAGATTCTGTTTGGAAAGCGCCCTGAACCGCACCATACAATATACAGACAAACAGCGGTCTGTAAAAAAATGAAAACGTTGGTGTTATGTGACTAGAGAGATTCACCGTGCCGTTCACGAAACACGTTTTACTGAGAGCTATCAAGAACGCTGAACCACACCGGGAGGAAGCGGGCGAAAACTGGCAACCCACACTATATAGTATAGTAGTGCCAGGGCCAGGTACATCGATCATCCTGTTGGTAATGCACTGATAATACTACTATTACGGGGGGCCATAGTTAATAGGACCAAAGATTGTTAGTAAAAATGGTTAAATATATAGGTTTTTATGTATACCATAGGTCCTATTAACTATGGTCCCCCGTAATATTATTATTAGGACCGCGCCGTTGAACAAGGAACCCATTGCGTATGATATGTTGTCGGATGGCAAGATAAATAGTAATTACGTATACGAAGAGGGATTCCCCGTTGAAAATATATCGCCGGTGTTACACGCTGTGTTCAAATGGCGGAATTAGGTTTGGTCTGTCGAGACGCGAAAAATATTATGCCTACGATGCACGTGACCACGGGAAAAAAAGTCGTTCCACACTCACTCGCTCTCCGACCGCAGTCCGAGTGAAAAATAAATCAGTAGGTACAGGGACGCGGAATTTCTCTTCGAATTTTAACGTATACAAGTACGTACCTGGTACGTGCGTACGTGTACGTACGTGCTTGATGTTTCCCGTTTGTTTGCGTTTCGCCCACCGTTAGCATGCCAGATAATCTGATGTTAAAGTGGGACTGATACTCTGATTCCTAAAACTTGAAGTGTGAAATCAATTGTGGCAGTAAAACAGAGTACGTAATGAGAAGGAAGGAGCAACGACAGCAAAATAAAATGGAGTATATATAACTCAAGCCGGAAGCGAGCACAGAACAGAGTTATACTTTAATATGCAGAGGGTTCTAAATGATTCCGTGTTTTTTGTTCGGAGTGCTTGTGAGTGGTCAACGGTGAAGCTCATGCTACACATTGTTGTCGAATGGCAAGAATAATTATAATTGAGCCCACTACGTACAGCCCGAATAAAAAACAAACCAGTACGTAGCGGCATGTAAGACTTCTCTTCGACTTTAGACGTATACGAACGCGCGTAATCTTAGTTGCTTGCTTTTTTCCTTATGTTAGCATGCCAGGTATTTTAATAGGAGTGAACGATGTATCGTTTTTTTTTCTGTATGTACAGAAAATGAAGTGTAATATCAATTGAGGCTACGATAGAAAAGGAGTACTTTTTGAGAAGGAAGGACCAACGACAGCAAGAAGAGGATTCATAAGAGCTCAAGTCGTAAGCATGTACTGGTAGTGGTACATAACGGAGATATATTCATGGGCAGGACCCTATTTGCTCCCGTGGTTCTCTTCTTTCGGGGTGCTTATGAGTGATCAATGGCGAAGCTCATGCTACACACATTGTCGGATGGGAAGACAAATAAAATATTAATGGAGTCCAACACGGTCGTGTAGTGCTTCCACCACGGAATTATTGTTCGAAATACCATCTATCTACCGTGTACACATTATCTACCGTATTGACGGTGTTGATATCCAACTAAAACAAGAATGCTTACTCAAACTTTTAGTCGGTTCTTATTTTCCTTTTCCTTCACCTGTTTGGCTTTTTTTAGTATGATGGCACGCTAACCGCCAGTCAGTACGAATACATACAGAGTGTGGGACCAAGTATGACCATCATAAACTCCACAATAGGAAAAAGGTGCGAGGTATACAACGAAAAGTGTACCAGGTATTATATGTGTTTTACGTTGCAAGTACATGCATACTGTGCCTGGGTTTTACTGTGCCAGACTTGAAATTCAATGGTAAAATTTAAATACATGCATATATATGGGTTCAGTATGCTAGAATGACTAAACGCCTCACATTCAAACTAAATAAGCAAGCAAGCAAGGCGAGACCAACCAAGACGCAAAATAAGCGACATACATGCGAGGCAACGCCTTTACTCAGTTGATAGCAAACACTGCTGTACATTATGCACGGGGTTTATAGGATCGAGAGGGGCGAGTGGCGGGCAACTAACTGTGAAATACGAATTGGCCAGGCTTCCATTCTTCGTAGCAGGTATACACCGGTGGGGAGTGTGCTTGAGGCCGACCGCTCTTTTCCTGGCATTGACGAGAAGGTCGAAAGGTGCCAGCAGTGACGTAACAAGCTTCGCCTTCTTGATAAAAACCCGAGTAAAGCACATCTGGAGGGTCTGGATGTGTGTGTCCGTTTCGTAATAAACGAAGAAAACAGAAAGGATGGGTTTTGTTTTTGTTGAGCGCACCCCCCGCAGCTGAACCGCTCGCCTGGACCACACGACCACCCACCGCGTGCTACGCACCAGTTCGTCCATGTTGCTCGGCTATGATGCCACTCCCGCGCCGTCTGCACCATGGAAAGAGCGGTACCGGGAGAACAAACCCTCGCATCCTGGGAATATACCGACCAAAAGGATGAATGCACTGACATGCGGACTATGTTCATCGATAACTTCGATAGTTTCATTCCCCGGACAAGCGCTGCTACTGAGGGTACAGGCACCGTGGGCATCTCACTGCGCTGATAGTGCCAGGTGGTCGTGTGTGGATAGGTCCGGGGGTCTCCGATGCGGCAATCTACCCATTCCACCACAGCAGTGTGTGGAAGGAATCGACCAACGAAGAGGGTATGTATGTTGCCTTGAACCGAGGTAGTGAAAGAGCGCAGCTATCGCGCATCGCAATCAATTGCGCTCACCGGGTGTTTCTGGGTCATCATCATAGGAAGGTGGGGGTCGGCGGGGTTACGATAGAACCTCACACAATCACGTACTCACAGTGAAACGCTCAAATACTCAGGTCCCGAGTGAGCCGAGCCGCACGTTCAAGTGAGGCTCGGGGGGGGTGGCTTACGTCGGGGGTGTGCCGCATAATACCCACAGTTTTACGTACAAGATGCATCAATCGCAGTGATTCTATTGGAACCAAGATCAAATATTGTTTTTAACCGAGCCCCTCCGTTCTATTTTTTGTGGCATCGTGAAGCCCTACCCAAACACACTGGAAGATATGCGAACGAAGCGAAAGCACGCTTCGGCTGAACCAACTTGTAACTTTGCAGTCTGCCTAACACTTTCCTTCCATCAGATTTTCAAAGGCCAACACCACTCTACGTGCATTAAACCACACCGAACAACGTATGTTCGCGCCAGCCTGCGCCTGACCGTGATCTACCAATACGGGTGAGGGTTGAGGCGAAGGTTGCCATCGGGTACAAACCCCTACCGTAGCTCTGTTCACTCACATCCCCACACGTACGATACGGAAGGGGAGAACGTACGGTACGCTTCCCTCGGGCTCTTGTCTTGAAGAGCTCCGCTCTACCCGAAACACTACACTGGTCTAGCGAAACACTAAGGGTGCGGCTCGATGGCCTAGACATCCAACGAAACACTTGTTGAACACCTATGGTGTTCCGACGATATTGGTGTCTGGTTCCTCGCATGAGTAGCCGCTGCAGTCAGACATAGTGGTCAAACATTCCTCCCCTGTCCCAGCCCGCGTCGTTGGCGGTCCTCTACCTATAGTATCCGGGAACGGTCTCGTTAGCGCGGCTGAAACCATGCTACGGGTACCGGGGGGGGGGGGGGGGGCTGTTAAGCCCAACAATTCCTGGCCGACGGGTCTCCCCAACGTCAGAGCTACCCGGCGTCTTTGGGATCCCACTTAGGGTTTCAACCCTTACGTACCCGGCTTATGCCTGCGTAGTCCATGAAGCATTGATCGTAGAGTTTGGAGTCCAGGTTTGTTCTCGGAGCCGACTGTTGGGCGAGATACTGACTTCACCATATGAGGGCCGCAGCCGAGAGCTCGCGTCGTCGGTCTCTCGGGCCAAATTCATCAACAACCGAAGGGAACCGGACTGAACCGGGCCGAGTCTCCAGATCGAATATATATGTGCTTGGAGGACTGCTGATCGAAGCGCTTTACACGTGCTAGATAGGAGGTGGGCTACGCTAGGAGTAGCACCTCTAGGTATACAATATGAACTGATGACGGGCGGCTTGTGGACTGAGTGACTACTCATTGTCGTTGGAGCTCAGCTAGTTTTTATCACAACGGTAGACTTTGTTCAGGTCCATAACCCAGCAGCGGGCAGTGGCATGCCGCCGACATGTGTACCTCCGCCGGGCCCGGCGCAGATATGCACGTCAAGCTACATACAGGCCCTCAAGAGTAAGCTGTAGGGGTCAGAATGCACATGGACGCTGGAGGGTGCTGAATTCGCCCCTATCCCTCGCCTCTGATACACAAAAACCCGTAGAGCCCGTGAGCATGACACAAACGTTCATCCGTCGGTGCTCGATGAAATTCACGTTTCACTCTGCCCTATCCAAAGACTAAGAACGTTTTATGCAGGCCCCCGGACTAAATTCTTGTCGGGCTGCGCTGTACTTCTATACCAAAAGCGGTTTTTGAGTATGGCATGTATATAAAAGGTCCTCAACCAAGTGCAGAGCTCCAGGAAATCGTACTGTAGATAGAAAACTACCGTAGCACGTGCTGCATCAAACAACCTGTTGCATCGTCGCGCTCGAGACTAACCACACGCGGACCACACCTATCTTTGTATGGTGCGTATGGTACAAACAAGCCAAAGCCGAACCGAGGTTTGGTCGCAAACCGATAGCGGACCGTGCGAAAAAGTGCCTATAGCATACTCTATCCAGCCACTCAAGGCATGCGTCATACCACCCGCACGAACGAGGCAGAAACTCTTCAAAGCTGTTCTTATGCGCCTACATATTGATGATACGAAGCAAACGCCTGCATCATAGGACACGCCTCCCCAAGGAGGAGGTCTACGAATTTCTACTATCTATGCGTCTAAGGCGCGTTGGTATCACGCCAACGCGTGTGGTCGTGGGATATTTCTGATCGTGCCTGTCCGTAGCTAACGCGCGTGCTGCAACAGGCACAAATGCTGACTGACTGCGTTCCTCAACATAACGTCGCTGCGGGATACCATCAGGGTACGACCAGGATGCGATCAGGATATCATGACACGCGTTCCACGGCAAGGGTGGCCACCAAACTTATTTCCGAAACATGGGGCTTCTCCGCTGAAGAAGCACCCAACACAGCGTTTGCGTTTACGGCGTGTAATTCGTTGCAGACTCCGGGCCTTGGGGATTCGTCCTCGGGTTGATTGAGTGCGCTGAGTGTACGACGTTTTTCGAAAGCAAATCTCGTCGGGTGGCGCACAGGGCTCGGTGCGTGAGGAGCTTCAGAAGATGGCCGGCGCACCACTACCGTCGAATGCGTCACCAGGGCTTTACTACGCCGTTCTAAGTGATACACCTGCTAGGCTCCGGGATTGCCCATCGGGGTGCACGTTTTGGCCATTCTCAAAATCAGCCTTGGGCTCGGGTGAGGTATGGAGCAGCTCCTCAAGTAAGTGAGGAATTTCATACACATTATTAGGTGCTACCCCTACCGAAACACGCGTGTGCGGGTGAAGACACATATTTGAACTTTAGTGTTTTGCCGGTGTACAAGCTCTTCCGGATAAGAAGAGGGAACTCCGATTCGGGTATGATGGCGGACGCTATTCCGATTGCGGTTCGGTTATTGGTTTGGTCACGTTAAGTCCCGTTGTGACTAGCGGTTCCGTAGCATTTCTACCCGAAGCGACTAACGCCTACGATAAGCGTTAGCCCAAACCTGCAGCATTAGGCAAATATATTTGCTACATGCTAGGAGCGCAGGACACGAGACATCAGCGGACAGTTGTTGGGCGCAGATAAGCACTGCAACTCGACATTTTCCCGTCGTCATTCTGGATGCTAAGCACTTTCATATGCCAGGGAGTGTCATGCGCATGGTTATATAAAGAGGTTTGGGAGCTGGGGCTGTACGAAAACACCCGAAGAAGCTGTAGAGATCGCACAAACCTTGTTGGGTTCCGTCCGTCGTTTGAAACAACATCCAATTCCGTCCGTTTTAGTGGGCACAAAAGGCAGACGAAGCTCCTTCTGCATCAAACGAACACTGCCGTTTGCAGGGTCGAGTGCGCGGTGATACGCCAGGAGGTCCAGGGTTGAAAAATATTTGGCAACAGCGTCGCACTAATGTGACAGGTGTGCGCCTCCAAAGTTATGCTCCACCAGACTCGACGATTTTTTTTGCCTCTTTTGTGCGTTATCATGCCATGCCTCCCTTTTGAAGTGCTCCTGTTGTGGTTTGAGGCACCCCAATCGCTGCACCGGACGCATGTTGACGACGAGCTTGGGATAACTTAGGTCTGAAACCATGCCGTAGCACACATGTAGTCGTTACAACCGTCAATTTAACCTCCTATACACGAATCTACCTCTCTCTAATGTTGCAGATCGCGTGGCAGGCGTTCAAGTGGCTGGAACTGGTGTCTCGGGCTCCGCAAGCGTGGTCAGGTCCAACCGCCAGGCATCGTTCAGCATACATACGTAGAAAACATCCTCCATTTATTTGCGGACACGGGGTTATTCCTATCAATGGTGGATATGTCACAGCTCGCACACTAGCTAGTTATACCGTTGTTGGGCAATGCCGGCTCTCGTGTACTTGGCCCCTCAAGAGTGTCGTCTCCAATGTTTCGACGATACCTGGTAGGCGTTTTCAAGACTAAAACCAACCCCGAGCACGTGTTTCCTCTTGCCATCGTTTCTGTGGCAACCGTCGATGACAAGCGGAGCCGAGCCATTGATCTAACCGCATATTTATGGAACAACTGAACGCACTTCCTTGTTGCTACCCGCACCTGCTGTCCGAAGGTCGTTGCCCGTACCTGCGGACCTGCGGACCTGCGGACCTGCGGACCCTGTGGTGAGCGTGTATCCAACCCCAAGTCAATGATGAGTTTGCGGCCCACGTGACCTTGAAAATGTGTCAAAACCAAACGGTACACATGCCGGTCATGGTTTGAACTAGGCGCATTTGACACACAACGGGTTCTGGTGTCTGGTGTCTCACGGGTCCACAAGGTATCAGCGCAAATAGGATAGCTTATCATCCGAGGCCAGTATTTGATTCTGGCGTTTGCCCTCATTCGTCTCTTCGTGTGGGTGACGTCCTTGGACGGGCAGTCTTACATCACAACCCGGGTACTGCCCGCTATCCCTATGCCGTGCTGCAACGGGAGGGCTACCACCATTTTCACTACCGCGTTTAGAACAGACTCGGGGGGAGTGTCGCTCTGTACCACAATGAACACATCATGGACCCCGCTTTTTCTAGTTGGTCCAGCGTGATAAACGCTACAATGTCGTTCGATACCGCGAACCTGCAAACGCATTCAACCAGAAGACCACACACACCACTATACCGGTAGCAGTCAGTCAACGGAGTGGCTGTGATCGGCAGAAACAAAGGGATCCCTGCCCGACCGGAACAGGACTGCTGTTACTCACAGGTGCGAATGCACTATTAAGAGAGCAGCCATCAGCGGTGTCTGCCACGTGGACCCCTAGATCCGTAAATTAGGCAGCCAACGGCTAGTCAGCCGCCTGTACTCCCGATCATCTCACCTTGTCAGTACAACCACCCCCTCACTGGGGCAGCTGCTATCAGCAAGAGACATATCTGAAGCCCATCATTGCCAACGTCGTACTGCATGGGGCAACGGGAGGACGTTAACACGGGGTGCTTCGCGTTCGACCTTCGACGACAGGACCAACCAGGTGAGTGGGACCCGCCCGAAGGCAGGCCGCTGCCTTGCCCTTTCTGGCCCGTATTGGCGGCGAGCCTTGGCGGGCGCTTTGATCGATGGGGCCACCGAGCTGTTGACGTGTAACCTACGTTCGACGAGTTTAAGCCCTTTCTTGATCCCCCGCCGATCATTTTCCTCGTAACTGGCAGGTGTTATTTAGTTCTTATTCAGTTCTCTTCCCGCAATTCACGGAGTGTTCACCCGCCTTGGACATCCCTACAGGACGGTTCGTTAGGCAGCCCATGATTTGCCTATATCCACGGGAATGTTAGTGCAACCGCGCCGCTGGCAATGCCAATCCCTTCGGGACTTCCCAGGAAAACAACGTCAGCAACGAAACCCGAATTCTGCATGGGCCGCTGGAAACCACGAATTCGTATCTACCGTGGAACGTGACAGACTACCACGACACGCGCAAAGCACGACCGACGATCGTTTGATATTTAGTGTTGTTGCTCTAGGCTTGATGGTATCGCCCTTCTCGCTGCTTCCGTCCCTTCTCCTTGCGGCTCTCAAAAACCTTGGTGGCGGTCGTTGCGACCTCTGCGCGCATCGATATCACGATAACATCGGTTCGGCGGCCGCCAGACGTGCACGCTTTGCAAGTTACGGTACGCATTCAGCTACGAGACGGCAGGTGCCTGAAGGAAAATGTTGTCATCTCGCTTTCGAGAGGGGTCAAATGTAAACAATTCCACGGGTGCCGTCCTACGCACGACCGGTGGAACATAGGGGTTGGAGGCCGACCCAGGATTCAACATGAACGGTATTCCCCTATTTCTTGGGAGGCACCAAGGGATCTGACATACAAGTTCTGCGGGCATATCGTCACGACGCCTGATCTCGTAGATGCACATCGAGTGGACGTATCGACATGGATATCATGCAAAGGTTGGTGGCACTCTTCGACCGAAAAGCGATGGCATCGAGATCGACGCGGAAGCCTAGAACACTACAAGGATCGTGAGAGACGAACATAAATGTGTTGATGCTTCTCGCTGCTGAAGACACTCCCTGACGCCGCCAACCGATCTCAAGTGGATGAAGTGAAGAGGATAAGCAAGAGCCAGAGATGATTGGCGGGGGAAGGACCGCCAGGGTATTGGTGAGTTTGTATCCGGGAGGTAGGAGGCCACGCTCGTAGGTGAGAGTGAGGGAGCACCTGGAGGATTTCTATTACCTTCTAATCCTCCCACTATATGGGTAAACGTGAAGCTCAAGCTCACCACGCTTTCACATCCGACTGCGTCGTGAGTCGGAATATCTCTTTCGTAGAACACAGCTACGCTGTCGCAGCCCGCCGCAAGCTTGGGGATATCGACCCGCTCCGATGGTGAGGTGGACGAAGATGAGCGCGGAGAATATATTGCTGCCGCGGCATAAGGATGTCAACCCGCCCCGATCCTCCCGCTGTAGTATGATGCGTAGTGGACATGGCAGCCCCGGACGGATATGCCTCCGTGTGGTGCGGGAATGACGAAGGATGTGATTCATCTCCACCATATTTACGTTGGGGTGTCACCATCTCCAAACAAAACCCCTCAAAGTCGGCGAGTGCTCGGGGTAGTGGCATTATTAGGAGCGAGGTGCGTTGCTTATACATTCGACCCCTTAAATGACGGTGGTCCCTTTTCGAAATGGTGAAAAAACAATGCCCCTGGGGGTACGGCGCCTTGGGGTACGGCGCCTCGATATCTCATCCGAAACATGCCATCGAAGAAGCGTTGTTTGCGCAGTCCGACCGGCACTTTTCTCCGCTACTGCAGTCCTCCATCGAGTATACAATAAAATCCATAATACTATTCGGTAGCTCTAGCGGAAAAACAATATTCAGGCAAAACGTGCAACCCCCCTCGTGGGGTGAGTCGAAGCCTGAAATTTCGCAGAATCTGTGGGGCTGGAATTGTGGTCCGTCCGACTAGACCCCTCGGAGACGCGCCTATCGTGAGGATAGTACGTCTTCGCTAAGTAAATGCTGAATGAGAAAGCTTCTAAATCGGGGAACCACCCAACATCGTTGTTGTTACTGTCGTTTTCGTTGGAGGCGTAAACCAAAGGAGGTTGCTCGTCGGATTGAGTGCCCACTCTCCTTCAAAAGATCAATTTCGTGTTGAGATAATGTAGCTCCATAAGCGGAGGCCATTTGAACTCTCAAGGTGCACCCCTTAGCGTGGCGCACGTCCGGAATTGACGGTATCTCCGAACAAATCCATCTTGAATAAGGTTGAGCGGCAATTGGGCAGTGCACACAGTTGAAGACATATTATTAAACTACCTAGCAATGCGGTTTCAAGAGAGAGCTGCCCTACCTCCTAATGAGTACTCATTTCGACTAGGGACCACACCACGGACTGCCACACGAGTTGAGCCACGTAACAGTACAGTTGCTCCACACCCAAACCAAGATGTACACTATATGTGACGAAGGAGTAGGGCGTGTCCTCACGTAGGTGCCGCAATCATTTACAGTCGTTCGCGTCGTGAAATGGCGGCTGCCTTTACAGCCTGGAGGCTCGGAATATCACATTGATTGGGCTGACTTGATACTGTCTGTGTACGATGCCTAACGGTTAAAATGAGGTATTTCGATCATATATCAACCACAGCTTGAGCCCGGCCAGGACAGTGGCCTTTGCACAGTTCTCATGTTTTGTTGTTTTTTATACCAGATGGCCTCTCTCCCTACGAGCTATCCGTATATACCAGTACACACCTTTCCACGCAATACCAACAGAGCTGATCCCGTGACAGAGGAAACGGCACAATTAGCACCTTACCTCGACGTTTGATTCGTTTGCCCTCCGGCGGATTGGTCATTTTTGAATGCGACCATGTCTAAGCTTACCACACTTCGACGATAAAGGTACGTGCTGTGTGTATATATACCCCGCCCCTCCCGTTGCAACAGCAGAACCGACTGCTGCTGCTGCTGCTGCCACGAAGGCGTGAGTATGTTGCTTAGACCTGACCCCCGAGAGGGGCAGGTGCAGTGGAAGTAGTCACTCAGGGGAGTCACCTCCTGTGTGGGACTCGCGCGTGCTCACCCACTAACAAACACTTAGGACATAAGGCCTGTCCGCCGGAGTCGGTTCAATTACGGCCCACTCTACCCCTTGGGGCGTCGGTCCTCAGACGCACTACGGTACAGAATAAGCTCACTCCATGCCCTCAGCACGTCTCGGAGACTTTCCAGATATAGCGCGAAAGCAGTGCAGCGCAAAGAACCGAGAATGAATGCGGTCGTGTTGTCATCCGCACTCTAACGCCGTACGCAGTACGAGGAAGTATCTTCGACTCTGTCAACAAGATGGGACGAACTGCTCGTGTTGCTACCTTAAAATGCCACAGGGATTCAACCCAACGGACGAAACTACAGTAGGCTGGTCAACCATTCGATTGTGCCCGGCGCCGAGAAAAACAACATGGTACTGTGTCAGGGAAGCAAAGAGCCAAGTAAGTGAAGCCGGAAACCATCTATGTCAAAACAGGTTGGTTGTACACGTGGCACCATGCAGACGCAACGAGGAGGGTGTAGGTGAGTACATATGTATACTGGGGGGGCTTCGCGTGTTGGGATGTTCTTTCCACTATGGGAACACGTGTATCACTAGGCACCGTCCCGAGGGTGTGTCGGCTCAGCATCATTTTCGAGGCTGACACAGATTGGCGTCTTCACCATCCGCTTGAAAACATGCAAAATCATCGTCTCCGTCTCCGAACGCGTGGTCGTCTTGTCTACGCGCATTCATCTTGCAGCGACGACATGAACTGATATTACTGCAGGCAACGAAGGATTGCACGAAACGCTAACCTGAGCAAGGCCGTGGCCATCTGACGGTCCAAGTATCGGAGCGCATGCTGGTAGGGATATGTCTTGAAAGTTTTCCCCTCAGTATCCAACCACAGTGATTCAGCATGGTTTTTTTCCCCCGCCATCACGATTGCTTTCCCTCTCAACCTGCACGAGCGTCAGCGCCCAACTAACGTCTGCGCAAACCATGGACACGCGTTTTTTCCCCTCCACCCCCCGGCACATGAAATGCCTTGTCTAGAGAACTCCCACAACTGTTCAACAACACGCGTGCGTGTTTCTTTTCCCGTTCCCGTACGTGGATTTCTTCGAATCGAGATTGAGAGAAAGTTTGCAAATCTCCGCTGCTCGTCGATTCCCATCGAAGCTGTTCAACTCACGCGCTTCAGAGACGGACACATATAATATTTTACCTGGGTTGGCCGCCGAAAACCCTCCGCTGACAGGTATATAATCTAACGATTATACTAACCCAACGAAATCGACCGCTAAAACATTCTCTGGCAGATCCGCTGACCGTGATAATATTCGCTGTCAGTGGACTGAAGAGGAGGGGTTGACTTGGCTAGTGACACCAAGAAGCCAATCCCAACGCCGACAACCGAATAACGATGGTAACCACCAGTACAACTCATCCCCTATCCCCGATGTTCATCGCCTACATATATTGTGCAACGATCGGAACGCTGTACCTGGACCCATTTCCCACGGCACACACCGCCCAAACCTGATGCGAAGGACGGGTAGGTCGGACCCGAGTCGTGGGTAGATTCCCAACGGGGCTCGTACACACCGGTTAGGACGGTTTTTTCGTACTCCGGTCAACAAACCCTTGCGTTAGTATTCCCTTAACCAATAACTCTCCATCTCTATACACGTCCCCTAGAGAAAACCAAGGGACAAGGCGCTCGAAGGAGCGGAGAAAATTATCATACCCCGCACATCCTTACTCGTCCTCTGCAGAGTTTTTCCTGGCTGTGTAACACCGTACGCGCCAGCGTTTCGGGGTTGAAGCCTGAGTTTGCGCCTGTTGGATGCAGATTCTCCGTCCCGACGACCTTCAACAATATACTATTGAGCACACCACGTCATTGGCACCTCGGTTTTTCTCGGTCCCGGCTCAAACTCGACCACACCAACACGCTGACTCATCCGCCATTCAGCTGTCCTGGCTACTTAATTATCAACCGTACCAAGGTTATCTGCTCAAACATGAGTCTTCAACCGCGGGATGCATTACCCTGTACCGTTAACCCCAAACCGGGTGCCATTAACCGCATCACGTCATTGACTCGATTGTTCTCGTTTCCGACTCCAACCGTACACAACAACAAGCTGACTCTGTAGCCTCTCCGCTACCTGTTCAGGCCACAAAAAGTCGAGACTTGCCAACTTTTCGACTTCAAACTTGAGGCCGCCTTCGTGGGACGCAATACTCCATCTCCAATGGCGTGCCGTCGAACGATCGCGCCATTGATGGCTCGATGTTTTTCTCCAATCGCATACAACAACAACAACAACAACAACAACAACAACAAAACTTTTTCAGGTTCTGCGAAAACGCCCTTGCTCGAACGAACTGACGCACCCCCCACGCCGCCGCCTGCCTTCATAAATACCGGACATATCGACCTTTTTGAATACAAAAGCACGTCCACCGTCATGGGACGCAGTAGTCTGCCCCCCGGAGCTCGAACGGCATGACATGTAACCCATCACCTTATCAGCAACTCAATTTTTCTCGTTTCCGACCCAACCCGCGCGCAACACGTTGCTGCTTATTCCTCCACCGACCTGTCCTGGTTTAATAAATAAATACCGTAAGTAAATCAAAACGCGAGTCTTCCGCCATGGGACGCGTTACACTGCCCCGCCAAACTCCGACGGCATACCATTGAACGCGTGGAAGCATTGACGACCTCATCCTTCTTGGTCGAGAGCTAAACCGCATATGACGCCGCCCCCGATGCTCATCCAGAGGTGCAACAAAAAAAACGCCTGTGCCTGCATAAGCTGACTAATCCCTCGCGGAGCTACCCTTGCTACATACATATCATACAAGTACGTACCACGCTCGTGAGCTGGCGAACTAGTCTGCCGCCGAAGGACGCAATACTTTGCCTCATAACGCTCAACAGGGACACCTCCCAAGTCATCGCGTCATTGCCGGTTCGAAATTCGACGTTTTCCGATCCTTACCGCACAAGTCAAAATATCGCTTCGACCCCCACGGAGCTATCCTGACATCGCAAAATACCATACGTACCAGTTTTTGAAGTTTGAGTCTGCTGACTACGATCGCATTACTCCGTCACACCAACCTCCAATGGTATATATACCCTTGCACGTATCACTATATTGACGACTCGAGTTCTTGTCATCCGCACTCAAACCGCATACAACACTAACAGCAAGGCTCTTCCAGGAAGCAACAACTGACTGTGCCTGCACAACAAGCTGACTGTTTTCCCGAGGAGCCACGCTTGTTTTACATACACTATACCTGCCGCGTGCTTGTGTTCACAATTGTCACCATCATGGGATGCAATGCTGTACCCCATCGACTTCCAAAGGCAAACATTTCGAAGCACCCCGCGTCATT
>JARUPZ010000919.1:0-26823 GCA_031213475.1 Nereocystis luetkeana | reverse complement strand
AGTCTAAGACTAATTGTTCTTTTAATTATTTTTATAATTTTATCTTCAAATAAATTTATGGCAAGATCTTTTCGTAAAGGCCCTTTTATAGCTTATCATTTGCTACAAAAATTGAAAAAAATGAATAAAACTGGCAAAAAAGCCTCAATTAAGACTTGGTCACGCTCATCTATGATTATCCCAGCGATGATCGGTCACACAATTTCCGTATACAATGGTAAAAAACATATCCCACTTTTTATATCTGACCAGATTATTGGCCATAAACTTGGGGAATTTATACCAACAAGAAACTTCCGTTCACATATAAAAAGTAGTGATAGACGTACAAAAAAGAAATAAATATTTAACAAATAAATGAAAGATAAACAAACATCAAAAGCTGTCAGCAAATACATTAGAATATCATCACATAAAGTGCGACGTGTTTTAGATCAGATTCGCGGGCGTACATATTTAGAAGCTTTAATGTTATTACAATTTATGCCTTATAGAGCTTGTGGTCCAATTTGGCAAGTATTAAACTCAGCCGCTGCAAATGCTGAAAATAATAATGGTCTGAATAAAGAAGATCTAATTGTTAAGACAGTCTTTGCTGACCAAGGTCCAGTATTACGTAGGTTTAGACCACGTGCACAAGGTAGAGGTTATCAAATTCGTAAACCAACTTGTCATATTACCATAATTTTAGAACCTAATACTTAATAGATTCATAAATAAATTTTTAACAAAACTAATACGAGACTAGATTATGGGACATAAAACACATCCTTTGGGCTTTAGACTAGGGGTTATACAAGAAGATAGATCATTATGGTATAGTGGAACAAAATTCTTATATTCTTTTTTAAAGGAGGACTATACGATTCGAGAATATATCGCTAAATTCCTGATTTCGAATAACGTCGGTTATTCAGGCATTACTAAACTTATTATTAAACGTAATGAGACAAAAAAAAGAATATATATTGAAATACAATCTGTAGTACCTGGTCGTATTGTAGGGAAATCAGGATCATTATTAAGAACACTAGATCAAGAACTTAGTGCACTCCTAAAAAATAAAAAAAGTTTTGATTAATATTGTTGAAATTACAAAACCATACACGGAAGCTAGTATATTAGTTGACGTTTTAGTAAAAAAATTAGAAGAGCGGGTTTCATTCAGAAAATGTATCCGAGAAATCCTTCGACGTTATAGAACAGAAGACGAATTAAAAGGAATTAAAGTTCAAATAGCAGGTCGTTTAAATGGAGCTGAGATTGCAAGAACAGAATGGGTTCGTGAAGGACGTGTTCCCCTTCAAACATTACGTGCTAATATTGACTATTCTTATAAAGTAGCTCAAACGACATATGGCATTTTAGGGATTAAAATATGGCTTTTTAAAATGAGATATTAACGAAAAAATTATTTAATAACATTACAAAATTTAAGAAAATGCTTAGCCCTAAGAAAACAAAATTCCGAAAACAACATCGTGGTAGATTAAAAGGGAAAGCCTCAAGAGGAAATAAAATTAGTTTTGGTGATTATGCCATTCAAGCATTAGAACCCACCTTGGTTAACATCCCGCCAAATTGAAGCTACAAGAAGAACAATTACCCGATATACAAAACGTGGTGGTAAGTTATGGATAACGGTTTTCCCAGACAAACCAGTAACTGCCAGAGCGGCAGAATCAAGAATGGGATCAGGGAAAGGGTCAGTTGACTATTGGGTAGCTGTAGTTAAACCCGGAACTATTTTGTTTGAATTAAGCGGTGTCCCTTTAAAACTTGCAAAAGAAGCAATGTTGATTGCTGCTTATAAATTACCAATTAAAACAAAATTTCTTATAAATTAAAGAAGAAAGTATACCTATTATGAGTCTACCAAAAATCGATGAAATCAAAAATTTAGATAAAAATGAGTTAGAAAATGAGATTTTAAATATAAAAAAACAATTGTTTAAATTGCGTTTAAGACGTGGGGCAAAACAATCTTTTAAATCGCATCAATTTAAACATGGAAAGCATAGATTAGCACAGTTATTAATGATACAAAAAAGTAATTAGAAAATTATCTTAAGGAATAATGATTTATGGTTAAACTGCAGAGACTTGGTATTGTAATAAGCAATAAAATGCAAAAAAGTGTTGTTGTTGCTGTTGAGTATCGTTATAAACATAAGTTTTATTCAAAAATTATAGTTAGAACAAAACGTTATTTAGCACATGATGCAGAGGATATTTGTAATATTGGGGATGAGATATTATTAGAGGAAAGTAGACCATTAAGTAAAAAAAAACGTTGGATAGTAAAAAAAATACTAAATAAAGCAGTAATCGTTAATTAAGGTTTTAAAATTTATTATGATACAACCACAAACGTATTTAACAGTAGCAGATAATACAGGTGCAAAAAAAATTATGTGCATTCGTGTACTAGGTGGTCGTCGCAAATATGCAAGACTTGGTGATATTATTATTGGGGTTGTGAAGGAAGCAACACCAAATATGTCAACTAAAAGATCTGATATTGTTAAAGCTGTTGTTATAAGAACAAAAAAAGCTGTTTCACGTAAAGATGGAACTAGTATTAGTTTTGATGATAATGCAGCTGTTATTATTAACATGGATAAAAACCCAAAAGGTACAAGAATTTTTGGTCCAATTGCAAGAGAAATTCGTGATAAAGATTTTACCAAAATTGTTTCATTAGCACCTGAGGTTATTTAAATGAAGAAGAAAGCTACTTTAAAAATGAAAGTACACGTAAAAATAGGTGAAAAAGTAAAAATAATTTCTGGCCAAGAAAAAGGAAAAGTGGGGCTTGTAAAAAAAATCATAAAACAAGAAAACAAACTTATTATTGAAGGCATTAATATAAGAATTAAACATGTTAAACCTACCCGCCCTGAAGAGAGTGGTGAAATTAAAAGGATTGAATTTCCAATCCATAGTTCAAATGTATCACTTTACCAGGAGTAACATTTTATGATAAATGATAATGAAATTGAGTCAAAAAATTTAAAATTTTTATACAAAGATTTAGTATTCCCGAATTTGGTTAAGCAATTTAATTATACGAATAAACATCAAGTTCCAAAATTGGTTAAAATTCAGCTAAATCGTGGATTAGGTGTCGATGGTCAAAACAACAAAACATTACAAAAGTCTGTTGATGAAATGCGTTTAATCACAGGACAACAACCAATATTAACAAAAGCAAAGAAATCCATAGCAGGTTTTAAAGTTCGAGAAGAAATGGTTTTGGGTATAACAGTAACTCTAAGAAGTAAGAAAATGTATGCTTTCTTAGAAAAATTAATTCACCTTGTTTTACCAAGAATTAGAGATTTTAGAGGTTTAAGTTTAAAAGGTTTTGACCGTAATGGTAATTATAATTTTGGATTAAAAGAGCAGTTGGTATTCCCTGAAATTAGCTATGAAAATGTAGATCAAATAAAAGGCTTTAATATTTCCATAGTAACAACAGCGCAAACAAAAACTGAAGGTATTGCTCTTCTAAAAGAGTTTGGTTTCCCATTAACTGATTAAAAAGGAGTATGAAAATATAGTGACAACAGATATTATTGCAGATACACTGACTCGCATTAGAAATGCAAATTTGGTTCGTCACCAAATTGTCCGAGTTATAAAGACGAAAGTAACGTATTCAGTTGTAAAAATTTTAAAAGAAGAAGGTTATATTTCTAATTTTGAAGAAATTGAAGTTTCTAATCGAAAATATTTATTACTTTGTTTAAAATATCATAGTCAAAAAAGACAACCAATCATTACAGGTATTAAAAGAATAAGCAAACCTGGCTTAAGGATTTATGTTAATAAAAGCAATTTACCTAATGTTTTAAGTAATTTAGGGATAGCTATATTGTCAACTTCCAAAGGAATTCTTACAAATAATAAAGCAAAAAAATTAGGCGTCGGTGGTGAAGTTATTTGTTATATTTGGTAATAAAGGTTTAAATTTATATGGGAAGAATCGGTAAATTACCTATAAAGGTACCATCTAATGTTCAAGTTGAGGTTAATCAAAACAATATCGAGGTTTCAGGACCACATGGGAAACTTTTTCGAAAAATTTCAGATTTAATTTCAGTTGAATTACGCGATAATATTATTTACGTAACTAAAAATGAAAATACAAGAATCGCTAACCAACTTTATGGTCTAAGTAGAACTTTAATTAATAATATGGTGGTTGGAGTTTCACAAAAATTTGAACGTACACTTGAACTTAAAGGGGTTGGTTATCGCGCTCAATTAAAAGATAAAGATTTAGTTCTAAATTTAGGTTATAGCCATCCTGTTTTAATAGCAATACCTATAGGTATCGAGATTAAAGTAGAAAAAAAATGTAGGGATAATTATTACTGGGTTTGATAATGAACTTGTTGGTCAATTAGCTGCAACAATAAGAAGTAAACGTCCTCCTGAACCATATAAGGGTAAAGGCATACTATATAAAGGTGAAATTATTAAACGTAAAGTAGGAAAATCAGGGAAATAATAAATTATGGGAAAGAGAGAGAAGAAAATAATTAAAGGTAATAATCTTAAACCACGCTTAGCTGTTTTTCGTTCAAATAAACATATTTACGCTCAAGTTATTGATGATTCCTGTTCAAAAACCATTATAAGTTGTTCTACTTTAGAATTAGAAGTAAAAGCAAAATGCGAAAAAACTTCTAATAAACCCGCTTCAAAAATTGTTGGGGAAATTATTGGTACACGATTATTAGAAGAAAATATTAAAGAAATAATATTTGACAGAGGAAAAAAATCTTATCATGGGAGAATAAAAGAACTAGCCGAAGGTGCTAGGTTAGTTGGGTTAAATTTTTAATAATTATAGGTTTTAAATATAAATTTATTTAGTATTTTAGCACATTTATGACCACTCCAAATAAAAAAATTCGTTGGGAACAAAGGGTAGTAAAAATTTCTCGGGTTTCAAAAGTAGTAAAAGGTGGAAAAAAAATAAGCTTCCGGGCAACGGTTGTGGTTGGTGATATGGAAGAAAGAGTCGGGGTAGGTGTCGGTAAAGCTGAAGAAGTAAGTACTGCTATAAAAAAAGCAGAAACTGATGCAAAAAAAAATGTATTAACTATTCCTATTGCTGAAGGTAAAACAATTCCTCATGCTATGGTTGGTGTATCAGGTGGTTCTAAAGTTTTTATTAGACCTGCGGTACCAGGAACCGGAGTTATTGCTGGTGGTTCGGTACGTATTGTTTTAGAACTTGCAGGTATTAAAAACATTTTATCAAAGCAACTTGGTTCTAATAATCCTTTAAATAATGCTAGGGCTACTATAGTTGCCTTACAAAGTTTAAATACAATTGAGCAAGTGATGCAAAAACGACAAATATCCCTAGAACAAGTGTTAGGTAAATAAGGATAAAACTAAAGAGATTAGTGGAAAAAAATATTTGTTAATATAAGAAAAATATCTATTTATTTAAATTTTTCCATGAATTTACAATTACGAAGTAAAAATACTCCTTCTTTTCGACAACGTTTCTTTTTAACAATTGGCCTACTTACATTAGTTAGGATAGGTAGTTTTATACCGCTTCCGTATATAGATATTAAAACATTTTCTCCTTTGTTAGAATCAAATACTTCAACAACTGCAGTTGCTACGATTTTGAATAGTTTTTCCGGAGGTGAAAACGCTTCTTTTAGTATATTAAGTCTTGGGATTTTACCTAATATAAATGCTTCTATTATAATTCAACTTTTAACTACTATTAACCCAACTCTTTTAAAATTACAAAAAGAAGAAGGGGAATATGGTCGCCGTAAGCTAACAGATTATACCAGATATTTAACTTTTTTTTGTGCAATTATTGAAAGTATTGTCACAACTTATAGTTTTCGTCCATTAATATTTAATTGGAACCTTTTGGTATTAATTCAAATAAGCCTGACATTAATAGCAGGATCAATGATTATTCTATGGTTTAGTGAATTGATTACAAAAGATGGTATAGGTAATGGGTCATCTATATTAATTTGTTTTAATATTGTTTCAAATTTCCCTGATCAACTGAGAGCTATGATTTTAGCTTTGTCAAATCAAAATATTATAGTTAGTTTTTTTATTGGTGGAATATTTCTATTAACAACAATTGGGTGTATTTATATAAATGAAGCAATGGTAAAAATCCCATTGGTTTCTGCAAGTCAATTATTACGTAATGTAAATAAATTTTCATTATGGAATAATAGTAATTTACCTCTTCGCGTTAACCAAGCAGGAGTAATGCCGTTAGTTTTTACTTCTTCGGTAATGGTTATTCTATCTTCTCTTACTAATTTAATCTACGGACAACTTATTAATATCGAATTATTTTCTTTTTTAAATTCTCTCTCTACAAATTTAACTTTAGGGGTTGGGAAAATTTTTTATTGGTCTACCTATGGTATATTAGTCTTTTTTTTTACGTCATTTTATTCAACTATACTTTTAGACCCAAAAGATATGACTGAACAATTTCGTAAAAATTCTGTCACAATAAAAGGAATAACTCCAGGTAAGTCAACACAAAGTTATTTATCAATAACCATTAAACGATTAACAATTTTAAATGCGGTCTTTCTTATTGGGGTTCTTATTCTACTTAATGGTTTAGAATATTTATTACCAGTAAGTAATTTAAATTTACGTGGGTTTGGATTAACTTCTCAACTTATTTTGGTTAATGTTTTAGTAGACACTTTTAGAAAAGTTAGGAATTTATTAAACGCTGAAACTATGTTTTAAATTTTTGAAGTAATTCAATAATTTAAAATGAGTTAAGTTAAAAAAATTATATAATTAAAAAAAAAATATGAAAGTTAGAGCGTCAGTAAAAAAAATGTGTGAAAAATGTAGAATTATACGTCGCCATGGTCGAGTTCAAGTAATTTGTACTAATCTTAAACATAAGCAACGACAAGGTTAAATTAAAAAAGAAAATGGAGATAAAATATGGTTCGATTTCTTGGAATAGATCTGGCAAACAATAAAAAAATTAAATATGCTTTAACTGGGATATACGGTATTGGTTTATCTAGAGCGCAAGAGATTTTAGACACAGCAGGATTAAAAGATGCTGATGAAGCAGGTGTAAGAACAAAAGATTTGTCTGATGAAGATATTAGTAATCTGAGAAAGGTTTTAGAAAAGAATTACCAACTTGAAGCCGATCTATTCCGTTTAACAAATTTAAATATAAAAAGGTTAATGGAAAATGGTTCGATTAAAGGTCGTCGACATCGCGCAGGTTTACCTGTCCGAGGTCAGCGAACAAGAACTAATGGTAGAACTAGAAGAGGAGGAAAAAAAACGGTGGCAGGAAAAAATAAGTAAACAATATTTAGAAAATTTAACCACAGGTTGGAGAATGTAATAAATGAAAAAAAAAATGAAGCGCACTATTGTTACTGGAACTATGCATGTACACGCTACTTTTAATAATACAATTGTAACGATAAGTGATTTAAATGGAAACACATTATCATGGGCCTCATCGGGGACTGTTGATTTTAAAGGGTCTCGAAAAGGGACGCCATTTGCTTCGCAAAAAGCTGCCGAAAAAGCTGCATTAATAGCTAAAGAGGCATATGGACTTAAGAGGTTAGAAGTTGTGATCAAAGGTTCTGGACCAGGTAGAGAACCTGCTATTAGAGCAGTTTATCAAAAAGGAATAAGAATCGTTTCTATAAAAGATGTAACTTTTATACCTTATAATGGTTGTCGCCCTCCTAAACGTAGAAGAGTTTAAAATGAATTAGCTTAAATTTTTTTCTGCAAAGAATAAAATAATTCAGTTTTATAAAAAGAACTACAACATATATATCTGTTATAGTTCTATACAACTAAAAAACATAGATATTAAAAAAGGAGATAAATAATGAAGATAAATAGTAAATGTAAGTGTGTAGACTTAGATTTATTAAACCGTAATGAATTTTATGGCCATTTTGTTTTTACTTCATTAGAGCAAAGTGAGGGTACTACAATTGGTAATATGTTAAGACGTGCTTTACTTTCAAATTTATATGGTTTTCGGATTACTGGTGTTCGAGTCGCTGGTATAAATAATGAATTCACCCCTTTAGAAGGTGTTCGTGAAGATCTTCTTGAGATCATATTAAATTTAAAAGAAATTATTATATATGATCAAAATAACACGGGTCAAGCTTGTTATGGGCTGTTAAAAGCACAAGGCCCAGCTATAGTGACTGCAGGAGCGCTTACTTTACCTAATGGTATCAAAGTTTTAAATCCCAGTACTCATTTATTAACAATCTCTGATGAATCAGTAATTGAATTAGCAATAAAAATAGAATATGGAAAATCTTATATTCTAGCTAAACACCAAAAACTAGAAGGGGCTACGGATTTTATCCCAATTGACTCTAATTTTGCACCAGTATTAAAGGTTAATTCTTATATTAAACCATTACCGCAGGATGTTGAAAATACAAACGAGGAACTTCACCTAGAAATTTTTACTAACGGCACTTTATTGCCACATCAGGCATTGATACAAGCCCGAAATATGATAGGTTATATGCTCTCAACAATTACTAATATGGAGTTTCCTTGTTTTGATTATAAGGAAATAGAAAAGGAAAAATCTATTAAAAAAGATAGGGTTTCTACAACTCCATCCCTAGAGATTGATAAAACAATAAAAAAAACGAAAGTAAAGCTAAAGAAGGAAACAATTGAAGTTATAAAAACGGAAATGAAGTCCGAAAAAGAATTGAGATTATAGGAAACAGAGAAAAGCAAGAAAAAGAGAAAACTAATCTTAGTAAAAAAAGTACACCCGAAGAAAGATTATTAAAACGCGTGACTGATATGGAGAGTGGATCTTTAAAAGGCTTGGGTTTATCAAACCGAATAATTAAAGCTTTGAATAAGGTTAATATTAATTTTACTTGGGATTTAATGGAATACCCTTCTCCTAACTTAATAACTATAGAAGGGCTGGGGCCAAAATCAGTAGAAGAAATAAAGAATAAATTAACGCTTTTTTATGAACCACCTAATGGTTAGTAATTTATACTATTGGAATTTTTATCCGCATTCAACTTTATTATAGAATTTAATATTATTATGAAAGATACTTTTATTCCGTCGAAACTTGATTTAAAACAACAATGGTATATAATTGATGCAAAAGATAAATGTTTAGGGAGATTAGCTACGGAAGTGTCTAATTTACTAAGAGGTAAAAATAAAACTATTTTTACACCTTCCCAAGATGTTGGTGATTACATTATAATAGTAAATGCAAGTGAAATAAATGTAAGTGGTAAAAAACGAGTACAAAAATTATACTTTCGTCATTCCGTCGACCTGGTGGGAAAACAGTTGAAAGTTTTGAAGATTTACAAATTCGTATACCAGAACGTATTCTCGAAAAAGCCATTAAAGGCATGCTCCCAAAAAACCGTTTAGGTCGAAAATTATTTACAAAATTAAAAGTATACAAAGGTCAAGAGCATCCGCATATGTCTCAAAAGCCTCAAAAAATAGAATTATAATAATTAAAGTCTATGACAAGTAAAAACCAAACTAATCCTCATATTTATGGGATTGGTAGAAAAAAAGAATCTACAGCAATCGTATATTTAGTACCTTTTACAGAATCAAATTCTGAAATAACATGTGAAGTAAATGGTCATAAAGCAGAACAATATTTTCAACAAAATTTTACTTACTTAAATCAAATAAGCTTACCTTTAAAAAAAGTTAAATTAGATAAAAAGTATAAAATTATCGCGAATGTTAAAGGCGGTGGGTTAACTGGTCAAGCTGATTCAATAAGATTAGGGATTTCAAGAGCTCTTTGTAAAGTAGATAAAATTAATTTTAGACCTATTTTAAAATTTGAAGGTTTTTTAAAACGTGATGCACGAATTAAAGAACGTCGTAAATATGGTTTAAAAAAAGCTAGAAAAGCTTCTCAGTATTCAAAACGTTAATTCAAAACAATACTTTACTATATACTTATTATAAACATTATTTATATGCCTAAAAAGAATATACATCCAAAATGGTTTAATGATACAAAAGTCTATTATGATGGTCAATTAATCATGATTGTAGGTTCAACAAAACCTGAATTACATGTTGATATCTGGTCAGGTAATCATCCTTTTTACACAGGGTCACAAAGAATAATCGATACAGAAGGTCGTGTTGAAAGGTTCTTAAAAAAATACAAGATTGAAAATGTGGTTAGTTAAAACCTCTAAATTAATTAATTAAAATTTAAATATATGCCAACTATACAACAACTTATTCGAGTACGACGTAAAAAAATCCAACCCCGAACAAAATCACCCGCATTAAAAAGTTGTCCTCAACGTCGAGGTGTATGCACAAGAGTTCATACAATCACTCCAAAAAAACCAAACTCAGCGATACGAAAAGTAGCTCGAGTGAGGTTAACTTCTGGATTTGAAGTTACAGCTTATATTCCTGGTATTGGTCACAACTTGCAAGAACATTCTGTAGTTTTACTTCGTGGGGGAAGGGTGAAAGATTTACCAGGAGTACGTTATCATATCATTAGAGGAACTCTTGATACAATTGGGGTAAAAGATCGACGTCAGGGTCGTTCAAAATATGGGATGAAAAAACCAGTAAAATAAAATAAAAGATTAATAAAATAAATTATGTCACGTCGTACAAATAAAAAAAGACAATTTCCCATAGCTGACTCAGTTTATGATAGTTTTTTAGTAAATTTAATGATATCAAAAATTCTAAAAAGTGGTAAAAAAACTGTAGCACAAAAAATAATTTATGAAGCATTTGATATTATAAAAGAGAGAACAAACAACCAGCCTTTAAAGATTTTTGAAAAAGCTGTAAAAAATGTAAGTCCTGCAGTTAAAATAAAAGCGAAACGTGTGGGAGGTTCGACTTACCAAGTGCCTATTGAAGTAAAAAAATTTCGAGGTATTAATTTAGGTTTATGCTGGATTATTCAATTTGCTAGAGCTCGCTCGGGAAAAACAATAGCAATCAAATTAGCAAATGAAATTATCGATGCTTCTAAAGGCTCCGGTAATGCAATCCGCAAAAAAGATGAAACTCATCGTATGGCAAGATCAAATAAAGCTTTTGCCCATTTCCGTTCTTAAGCATTTTTATTAATTAAATTATATTTAATTAAACGCCAAAAGTAAAAAATATAAAATAATACAAGGACTATATATTATGGCTCGCGAAAAATACGACCGTACGAAACCACATATCAATATTGGAACAATTGGACATGTAGATCATGGTAAAACTACATTAACTGCTGCTATTACAGCTGTTCTATCACTTACAGGGGATGTTACTAATGCAAAAAAATATGAAGATATTGATGCAGCACCTGAAGAACGTGCACGTGGTATTACAATAAACACAGCACATGTAGAGTATGAAACAGAAAGTCGTCATTATGCTCATGTAGATTGTCCAGGACATGCAGATTATGTTAAAAATATGATTACTGGTGCTGCACAAATGGATGGAGCAATTTTAGTTGTTTCAGCAGCTGATGGTCCTATGCCTCAAACACGTGAGCATATTTTATTATCTAAACAAGTTGGTGTACCACATATTGTAGTATTCTTGAATAAAGAAGACCAGGTAGACGATCTTGAATTAGTAGAATTAGTGGAACTAGAAGTTAGAGAACTATTATCTAATTACGATTTCCCTGGTGATGATATACCAATACTTACTGGTTCCGCTTTACAAGCTCTTGATGCTATTAACAATGAGCCTGCTTTAAAAAAGGGTGAGAATAAATGGGTTGATAAAATTTATAGTCTAATGGATTCGGTTGATAGTTATATCCCAACACCAATCCGTGATGTTGATAAACCATTCCTAATGGCGATTGAAGATGTTTTTTCAATTACTGGCCGAGGAACAGTTGCTACCGGTAAAATTGACCGTGGTATTGTGAAAGTAGGTGAAACAGTAGATCTAGTTGGTTTAGGTGATACTAAATCAACAACAGTAACTGGTGTTGAAATGTTCCAAAAAACTTTAGATGAAGGTGTTGCAGGAGATAATGTAGGTATTTTATTACGTGGGTTACAAAAAGATGAGATAGAACGTGGAATGGTTTTATCAAAACCTGGAACAATTACACCACATAATACTTTTGAATCTGAACTTTATATTTTAACAAAAGAAGAAGGTGGTCGCCATACTCCGTTTTTCCCAGGATATAGACCTCAATTCTATGTACGAACAACAGATGTTACCGGTGAGATTATAAGTTTTATTACTGATGAAGGTGAAAAAACATTAATGGTTATGCCAGGTGACCGTGTTAAAATGACAGCAAAATTAATTTCGTTAATTGCGATTGAAGAAGGAATGCGATTTGCTATTCGTGAAGGTGGTCGAACTATTGGTGCTGGTGTTGTTTCAAAAATTATTCAATAAGTTATATTTTTATGTCAAAAGAAAAAATACGAATTATTTTACAGTCTTTTAATCATTTAGTTTTAAATGAATGCTGCAAAAAAATATTAGATGCTTTAGCGAATGAAAAATCTATTTTAAATGTAGCGGGCCCTATATCATTCCCTACAAAAAAAAGATCATATTGTGTTTTAAGATCCCCACATGTAAATAAGGACTCTCGAGAGCAGTTTGAAATCCGTCGATATAAAAAGATTATTGACATTCAATCCGATTCGAAAGAAATTGTTAATACGCTATTAGTATTAGATCTTTCACCAGGTGTATCGACTGAATTATATAGTTATAAATAATACTTAAACTTAAACTTATATTTATAAGTTTAAGTTTAAGTTTAAGTTTAAATACTATGCTGCTATTAATTCTTCTTGTTTAAAATTCGATGTATTTGTACCACTATAATTGACTTTTACAAATCTAACTAATACAGGGTAATTTGAAGCCACTTTTTCGACTATTACAACAGTTCCAACATCGTTATACCAATATGATTCTTTTCTTAAAATACGTACTTTTGCGCCTTTTTCTACCATAGTATTTTAGTCAGTTTAAAATAATTTAATTAATAGTTATAAATGTAATTATATTTTGTTTTTGATTAAGTTTACATAAAATTTTTATTTAGTTGTTTTTTAATCTGATATGTGTTAATAATATAATATTATTAACGTGTACTAAGGAGAGGCATTTATGAAAAATGAAACCCCAAAGATTTTCTATATACTTTTGGTTGGTTTAGCAGTTATTTCAGGTTTTGTTTATTTTAAGTGGGACAATTTTTTAGAATTAGGGAGTAATTTAATTAATTTTAAAGATAGTCACCCAAGTCAAATGATTTCTTTTGATAAATTTTTAAGTTATTTAGAAAATGGTGATATAAAAAAAGTAGATTTATATGAAAATGCTGAAATCGTAGTATTTGATGCTTTTGGGTCTTTAGGGGATAAATTACAGCATATTGGGGTAAAAGTACCTATCCGTAATTCATCTTTAATTTTAAAATTAAGAGAATTTCAAATAGACTTTACAGCTCACCCAGCTGTTACTTTTGAATCAGCATGGTCTATTCTAAGTGCTCTTTTAGTTCCAGTTTTACTTTTAGTTGTTTTCCAACTATTTTTTTCTGAAGGTAGTAATTATGACTTCTTTGGTAACTTACGTAAAGCTCGTGCAAAAATTCAATTAGATGCAAATACTGGTGTTTCCTTTAGTGATGTTGCTGGTATTGATGAAGCTAAACAAGAATTCGAAGAATTTGTTTCCTTTCTTAAAATGCCACAATTATTTACAGCCGTTGGTGCTAACCCTCCAAAAGGAGTTATCATAGTTGGTCCCCCTGGAACAGGTAAAACTTTATTAGCAAAAGCAATTGCAGGAGAAGCAGGTGTACCATTTATTAGTATTTCTGGCTCAGAATTTGTTGAAATGTTCGTTGGGATAGGTGCTTCCCGCGTTCGTGATTTATTTGAGACAGCAGAGCGAAATTCTCCATGTATTTTATTTATTGATGAGATTGATGCAATCGGTAGACAAAGGGGAACAGGTGTTGGAGGAACTAATGATGAGAGAGAACAAACATTAAATCAAATTTTAACTGAGAAGGATGGGTTTAAGCCTACAAGTGGTATAATTGTTATTGCAGCTACAAACAGAGCTGATGTTTTAGATTCTGCTTTATTACGTCCTGGGCGTTTTGACCGACAAATAACAGTTAACTTGCCAGATATATATGGGCGTATAGAGATTTTGAAGGTTCATAGTCGAAATAAAAATATAGACTCTAAAACATCTCTTAAATTTATTGCACAAAGAACTGCTGGTTTTTCAGGTGCTGATTTAGCTAATATACTTAACGAGGCTGCGATTTTAACAGCCCGTGCTAACTTGGAAACAATCTCAATTAAACAAATATATACAGCTATTGAAAGAATTATTGCCGGTCTAGAGGGGGTGCTTTTAAATGATTCTCGAAATAAAAGGTTAGTTGCTTACCATGAAGTTGGACACGCGTTAGCTGGTACTTTGTTAAAAAATCATGATGATGTTCAAAAAGTAACCTTAATTCCTCGTGGGCGTGCTCAAGGATTAACTTGGTTTACACCAGATGAGCAACCTCTTTTAACGAGAGGCCAATTATCTTCTAGATTAATAGGTACCCTTGGTGGAAGAGCAGCAGAAAAAGTTATTTTTGGAAAAATGGAAATAACAAGTGGTGCTAGTAATGACTTTTTTAAAGTAAATTCTTTAGCTAGACAAATGGTTACAAGATTTGGTATGTCTAGTTTAACGCCAATGGCTATGGACCTACCACAACCTTCAATCTTCTTTGGTCGACGTTTACAAACAAGACCCGATTGTTTCCTTGATGTTGCGGATCAAATTGATATGCAAATTATTGAAATTGTTGAAGATGGGTTTGATAAGGCTTGTACTATATTAGAAAGAAACCGTTTATTATTAGACCAATTAGCGACATTATTAACACAAATTGAAACAATTGATGGGAAAGATTTCGAAAAATTTGTAAGTAGTTATACTGGGTTACCAAAAAAAACTAAATTACAACCATTATCGTAATATCTTAAATTATAGGTAATGTTTACTTTATTATATTTTATTTTTAAAATAAAATATAATAAAGTGAACATTACCTATAATTTAAGTTAATTGCCTAAACTTTGCCAATCTACATCAACATCATTTAAAATTAATGATGAATTATAAATTTGTAAAATAATTAATAAAAAAACTAAAAATAATAGCATAGCTATACCCATAAGTAATGTTGTAGCCCAACCTGGTGCTACTTTACCATATTCAGAATTTAAAGGTCTTAAAATATCACCTAATTTTGTTTTGAAAGCCATAATGTAATAAAGTTTAAGTTAATTAATAACAATTTCTTGTCAGTATAGTAATTTAATAATTATAAATAAAATAAAAACTATGGAAACATCTACAATTTTAATAATTTTTGTATCTAGCTTATTAATAGGGATAACTGCGTATTCAACTTATACGGCGTTTGGGCCGGGGTCAAAATTTTTGAGAGATCCCTTTGAGGAACATGAAGATTAATACTTATAAATTAATTTTATGGTTTATCTTTTCTTATCTATATAAAATTAAAATTTCATAAGATAAGAAAAGATAAATCATAAATAATTATTCTTTAAGTATTTTAGGTGGATCACGGAAGAAAACAGCAAAAAAGAGAACCATTAGTGTTCCTATCAATAAAGTTGCATACACTAATGCTGGTTGTGAAAGTTGTGAAAAGTCTATGCCCATATTTTTTCCTTTTAATTAATTAAAAAAATAAATTATACTACACCCTGTTTACGAGTTGTTTCATCACCTAATTTTTGGAATGCACCAAATTCTACTTGTTCAGTAACTTCTGAACCAATACCAGTAAACACATCACGGAAGATAGTACGTGAACCATGCCATAAATGACCTAAGAAGAATAATAATGCTAAATTTAAATGACCAAAAGTATACCAACCACGTGGGCTACTTCTAAATACTCCATCAGATTCTAAACTTGTTCTGTCAAACTCAAAAACTTCACCAAGTTGAGCTTTACGAGCAAACTTTTTCACTGTTGGTGCATCTTTAAATGATTGTCCATTTAATTTACCACCATAGAAACTAACATTAACACCAACTTGTTCTATGCTATATTTAGATTCAGCACGTCTGAATGGTATATCTGCACGAATAATTCCATCTTTATCAATTAAAATTACAGGGAAAGTTTCAAAGAAAGCCGGCATACGACGTACAGCTAATTCTCGACCTTCGCGGTCTCTAAAAATTGGATGTCCTAACCAAGCTTCTGCGATTCCATCACCTTTATTCATAGGACCAGATCTAAATAAACCACCTTTCGCTGGGTTATTACCAATATAGTCATAGAAAGCTAATTTATCAGGAAGACTTGACCAAGCTTCACTTTCAGATAAACCTTCATTTAATGAAACTTCAACACGACGTTCAATTTCTTGTTGGAAATATCCACTATCCCATTGGTATCTTGTTGGTCCAAATAATTCAATTGGAGTTGTTGCAGAACCATACCACATTGTTCCTGAAGTAATAAAAGCTGCAAAAAAGACAGCTGCAATACTACTAGATAATACTGTTTCGATATTACCCATTCGTAATGCACG
Organism: Nereocystis luetkeana; assembly: GCA_031213475.1. NCBI lineage: Eukaryota > Phaeophyceae > Laminariales > Laminariaceae > Nereocystis > Nereocystis luetkeana. The sequence continues at coordinate 10,141 of JARUPZ010000919.1, read as the reverse complement.
GTATAAACGCTGAGGAGGTCGTAAAGTTAAATGAAAACCACCTGCTAAGACTCCAAAGCTTCCTGCCGCCATATGATGTGAGGCAATTCCACCAGGATTGAAAGGATTAAAACCTGAAGCTCCCCATGAAGGTGCTACTGGTTGAACTTGACCTGTTAATCCATAAGCATCGGAAACCCAAATACCAGGACCAAAAAATCCAGTTACATGGAATGCACCAAAACCAAAACATAATAAACCAGATAAGAATAAATGTATACCAAAAATTTTCGGTAAATCTAAAGAAGGCTCACCTGTTCTTGGGTCACGGAATAATTCAAGATCCCAATAAACCCAATGCCAAACGGCAGCTAGGAAACATAAACCTGATAATATAATATGGCTATATGCTACTCCTTCGTAACACCATAAACTTACAATTGGTTCAGATCTTTCTCCAGCAATATCCCATCCTGTCCATGAGTCAGAAACACCTAATCTAGTCATAAAAGGCATAACAAACATACCTTGACGCCACATTGGGTTTAAAATAGGGTCTGAGAAATCAAATATAGATAATTCGTATAATGCCATTGAACCAGCCCATCCTGCAACTAATCCTGTATGCATTAAATGAACTGCAATTAATCGGCCTGGGTCGTTAAGAACTACAGTATGAACACGGTACCATGGTAATGCCATTTGTTATAAGCTCCTATTAAGTGAACATGTTTTTGACTTTCTTACTATGAAATTTGTATATAAGAATTATAACGTTGACAAATTATCTAACTACTTGTAATATATATTACGTTATTATTTAGATTAAAATAAATTTTGCTTGTAATATTTATTATTTTTAAACCAAATTTAATTGTATGGGATTTAATATACACGTTGTAAACGCAGATTTAGGTATTGATAAAGTTATTGACTGTCCTGACGACCAAACTATTTTAGAAGCAGCTGAAGAGCAAGACTTAAACCTTCCATATTCTTGCCGTGCTGGTGCTTGTTCGTCATGTACAGGTAAATTAACAGCAGGTACTGTAGAGCAATCAGAGCAAGCTTTTTTAGAGGAAGAGCAACTTGAAAAAGGCTTCATATTAACTTGTGTAGCTTACCCTCAATCAGATTGTGAAGTCGAATCTCATGCAGAAGAAGATATATTCTAAAAAATTGAAAAGTCTTTATTGAAATAATTGTTTAATTACTCCTTTAGTAAATCTAAAGATCAGTCATGTTTTTCTACCTAGTGTAGAAAAACATGACTGATCTTTAGATTTACTAAAGGAGTAATTAAACAATTATTTCAGAGTTACAACTGCACCAGCATCCTCAAGCGTCTTTTTAGTTTCTTCCGCAGCGGCTTTTGTTAACCCTTCTTTTATAACTTTTGGTGTATTCTCAACTAATTCTTTAGCTTCTTTTAATCCTAGTTCTGTTAAAGAGCGAACTATTTTTAAGATAGGTATCTTTTTATCTTTAGGTACTTCATCTAAACTTACATCAAATTCTGTTTTTTCTTCCGCTGCTTCACCATTGTCCGAAGCTGATCCACCTTGGCTCATCATCATAACTCCACCACCAGCAGATGCATCGACATCAAATGTTTCCTCTATAGCTTTAACTAGTTCTGCTGCTTCTAATAAAGTTAATGTTTTTAGTTCATCGATTAAAGTCGAAATTTTTTCAGTCATATTTTTATTTTTTATTTTTTAATTCGTTTGTCAAAAGATAATTATTAGTTTAATTTTAATTAATTTAAGGCTTTAAAGCAGCAATATCAATTTCGATTGAAGGTCCCATTGTACTACAAATTATGAAAAGTTTTAAAATAACGTCCCTTTACTCCAGGAGGTTTATTATTTTCAATTGAAGTATAGACAGCAAATAGGTTTTCTAATAAATCAGAATCAGCAAAATTACTTTTTCCAATCAATAAATGAACAATACCTGTCTTATCTGCTCTATATTCTAATTTACCCTTTTTAAATTCTTCTAAAGTTAATTTTACATCAGTTGTTACTGTACCAGCTTTTGGTGAGGGCATTAATCCTTTTGGACCTAAGATTCTACCTAACTTAGCTAATTTTGGCATCATATCAGGTGTAGCAATTAATATATCGAAATTTATATCACCTTTAGTAATTGTTTCGATTAAGTCATCAGAACCAATTATATCAGCTAATTCTTTATATTCTGTTGTAATACTTTCTAAAGGCATTAATACTGCAATACGTTTGGTATTACCAGTACCTTTAGGTAAAATTAGGGTACTTCGTAATTGTTGGTCACTATATTTTGGATCAATTGATAAAGAAATATGTGCTTCAACTGATTCTATAAATTTGGCATTTGCAGTTTCTTTTAAAATACGAATTGCATCATTTTGACTATATAAGCGTTTTTCTACTTTTTGTCTGTTCTCTTTCGTTCGCTTATTTAATTTCCTCATTCTTTTTTTGGACCCGTTATTTAAAATTTGTTAAATGTTAATCAGTTATTGTGATTCCCATATTTTTTGCAGTCCCTGCAATAATTTTAACAGCACTATCTAAATTTGTTGTATTTAAATCCGGTAATTTAATTTCGGCTATTTTTTTTATTTCATCTATTGTGATTGACCCTACTACTTGTCTATTTGGTTCTGACGCACCTTTTTTTATATTAGTAGCTTTAACTAACAAAACTGAAGCTGGTGGAGTTTTTAGTATAAATGTATAAGATCTATCTTCATATACTGATATTTCTACTGGGATGATTAAACCAATTTGATCAGCTGTTTTTGCATTGTATTCTTTACAAAAAGCTGAGATATTAACCCCGTGTTGACTAAGAGCTGGACCTACTGGAGGTGCAGGAACAGCTTTACCTGCAGATAAAGCAAGTTTTATTATGCTAGTTACTTTTTTTGCCATATATATATTTTTTTTTGAATTTAATAATTTTAAAATTAAAAATTTATTATAAGATTTCTAGTTTTTAATTTTATACGATACGCGCCCTGAAGGATTTGAACCCTCGACACTAGGTTTTGGAGACCTATGTTCTACCAACTGAACTAAGGACGCTCTAGATACCAAATACAAAAGTATTAAAACATAGAGTAAACCAATTCTATCTTCTAGGTCAAATTGACTTTTAACTAATTAGTAGGTATAAAAAAATTTATTCTATATTTTTTTATTAGTAGATAATATAAAAGTTAAAAACCTAAGTTTCAAAGATTAGAATACGTTATTAAATATTAAAAAACCTAAGGTATTTTGGGTCAAAGATTAATTTTGTGGATCCAACTGGACCATTCCTATGTTTTGCTATAATTAGTTCAATTAAATTTTTTTCTAATGTATCTTTATTATAATACTCATCCCGATATAGCATAATAACAACATCTGCATCTTGTTCGATAGAGTTATGAATAATTAAGTGATTAGTTAAATAGTTTGAGTAATTAGAAATATGTAAATCATAAACCGGAGCTAACTTGTGATATCTTATCCTAGTTACTTTATCCCATGTAACACAATACTTACTTAAATTATTTAAGGATCTAAACCCGAGTAATAATTTTGCACTAATAAAATTATCTAATGCTAACTGGTCAATTTTTTTCCAACCCTTATTCGTTAAAATTTTATGGTTACTACTTATTAGTAAAGACCAACCTAAATTACTTTCTAATCTATACACGGGTTTTTGCCCAGTAAATTTGATATCAGAAATTTTTTGCTTAGAGATACAATTACCCGTCCAACAAAAAATAGAATTATCTTTTATTTTATTTATGGCCGTAGTAGGTTTTTTAACTGAAAAATTAATACAACCACTTTCCCTTAAATCTGCTAAAATTGGTCTTTTATTTACCCTACTCTCTACATTTCTACTTAATTGAGATAAAACAATAACTGGTATATTTAAATCACGTGCTAATTTTTTTAGCGCTCGTGTAATTTTAGAAAGTTCTTGGACTCTATTCGCATCTTGTTTTACACCTTCTAATAATTGTAAATAGTCAATGACTACCAAATTTATTTGATTTGAATATTCAAGATTAATTGTCTTTACTTTTAATTTTATTTCACCTACGGATAGATCTGGAGTATCGTCAATAAAAAGTCTTAGTTGTGATAAATCCTTTATTGTATTATTTATTTTAATCCATTCAGTTTCTTTAATCCTTGAGGCTCTTAATCTTGTGTTTGTTATTCCAACTTCAGAAGCTAATAATCTATAAACTAATTGTTCACGAGTCATCTCTAAACTAAAAAAAACTACTCTGTTTTGTGGTTTTGGGCAATATTTTTTGCTAAATTGAAAGCAAAAGCAGTTTTACCCATTGAAGGACGTCCAGCAATGATAATAAGATCAGAATTTTGGAACCCTTGAGTTATTATATCAAACTCTAGAAACGTGGTTTTTTAACCCAGGTAACCTTGGTATCCTTAAACTCTTCAATTTCTTTTAAAACTTGTTGTAATCCTTCTTGGACACTAATTATTTGCTTTTTTGATTTAGTCTCAGATATGAGAAAAAAACTTTGCTCAATTTTTGTAAAAATTGTTTCTAATGGTATTTCAGTTAAATAACCACTTTCAATTATTTCCTCTCCAAGTTCAATTAATGATCTTCTTAAGTACTTTTCATAAATTAAAGCTATATATTCTTCTAGATTACTTAAAGTATGCATCTGATTTAAAAGATCTATAATTACATGTGCTCCACCAATTTTTGGTAAAAAACCATTATCTTGGATCCATGTAATTAAATTTATATAATCAATTGTTTTACCTTCGGCATAAAGTATTAATAAAGCCTTATAAATAATTTGATGAGTCTTTAATAAAAAGCTTCAATAGGCAATTTTTCACTAACCAACAGAATAGCTTCAGGTATTGTTAATATACTTCCTAAAACTAATTTCTCAGCTAATAGATTGTAAGGGAGTATTGTTTCTGAATTAGATAATTCTAAGTCCCTCTTTTCCACAATATTCTATTCTGGTAATATCTCGATATTAATTTTAGCTATAACATCTGTTGTTAAAATAATTTCAATAATATATTCACCTAATTCTTTCATATCAGGTAGCTCCAATTGGTTTTTATTTAAATCTATAGTTAAATCTACGTTCTCTATTATTAAATCTAATATATGTTTTTTTGTAATTTTACCATAAAAAATACCAGTCTCTGATATTTTTTTCTTAATTGTAAATTTACCAGAATTTTCTAATAATTCTTTATTAATAATACACTTTTTACTAAATTGTAATTGTTTTACTTCTGAGTCTTTTTGTTGTAATTCAAATTGGCTAATTAAACTAGGAGTAGCTATTTTACCAAGTTTTAAAGGGATTAGATAATTTCTAATATATCCTGGCTTAACTTTAATAAGAGTACCTTGTTTCCCTAATTTCTGAACATCTTTAGTTAAAATTACTTGGATTGTTTTTTTTCGCATAAGTTATATATATAATAATTTATTATTATCTTTTTTAGTAACAATAATAATTGTTACTACTAGTATTGATATTATTTTTTTGAGTTAATACGATCATCTTATAGTTTAACTTCATAAAAAAGTCAAATTTTAAATACTTCTTTTTATTTGGGTTGTTTTTTTTTATTTAATCATATATAGTTCTCTATTATTTATAAAAATATTAGAATAATAGTAATAATTTAATTAGGAGCATTATGAAAGCTATAATACAATTTATTAAAGGGGTTGAAGAAACTACTATACCTACTATTAATATAACACGGTCAACAGATGGGACTACAGGTACAGCAACTTTTATTTTTGAAGATGCTAGTCTATTTTATACAGTAGTTAACCCAGAAAGTGAAATAACAGGAATGTTTCTAATTGATAAGGAAGGGACATTAAGTACAAAAGACCTTAATGCTAAGTTTATTGAAGGAAAACCAAAAACACTACAAGCACTTTACATTATGAAAAATGCTGAAGCATGGGACCGTTTTATGAGATTTATGGAAAGATATTCAGATGAGAATAATTTGACATTTACTAGGGCTTAAAAAATTCATCTCTTTGTTCAATTCAATCTTAAAATATAATTCAGCTAAGATTATCACATATATATATGTATCTATCTATTTTTTCATTACTATAAAATTTTATGTATATTTCTTTAAAATGGGTACAGGAGCTAATAGGACTACAAAATTTAACTTTAATTGATTTAGTCAATAGATTAACTCTTGCAGGTTTTGAAATTGAAAGTATAGATAAAAAAAAAAATTTTAAAGGTAACGACCTTATTTTAGACATTAGTTTTACGGCAAATAGGGCCGATGTTTCAAATATAAGAGGGTTAATAACTGAAATAATTGCTCTTTTTCATTCTAATTTATTTTTACAAACACCTAACAGTATAAAACCTTTGATTTTATTAAATCCGTATAAAAAACGTTAAATTTAACACAAAGTTTTTATAGTCAAAGTATTAATTATAGATCCTTACTAAAAAGTAACAATTTTGAATGCTTTAAACATTATAAAATATTAAAATGGGAATACGCTATCTGGGAACGTTATTTGCAAAAAAAATCTTTTAGTAAAGTTCTAAAAAATTTAACAAGCGAGAATCTATTACATTCTAAGGACTGCATAACTTTATTCAATATGAAAAGCCAAAAGCTAAGAATAAAAGAATCTCCTTATTGGATAAAAAAACGATTATTATTAATGGGTTTTAAACCTGTTAATAATATTATAGATACTATAAATTATCTACTATTAGAAACGGGACAAGTTTTTTTTGCTTATGACCTCGAGACTTTAGAGCAACTTACAGCAACTTCAGAGATTGTTTTTGTTCCTAATTACGCTCCAGAAAAGTCTTTATTCCCGATAGAAGAATCAAAAACAATAGAATTAACTAAAGATGTTTTAATTTTAACGATTAATAATAAAATAATTTCTATAGCAGGTTTACTCCAAAATTATCATACTCTTGTAAACACAGATACTTCATATGTAATTCTTCAATATGGTTTATATGATTCAAAAAAAAGTAAAAAAATCATCAAAGATTTTAGGTCTACGAACTGATTATTCAATAAAGCTTGAGAAACAAACGGATTTAAATTTAATTGAACAAGCCCATTTAAGGTTAATGCATATATTTTGGACCCAAAATATAAAGTTTGAAGATATGAGTACTAATAAAAACCTTTTTTTAAGTTTAAAAAATAATTCTTCTTTATTTTCTAGATATGTAAAACAATCTGAAAAAAAATAAGAATCATTTATGAAAACTTAAAAAGATTAACCGGTCCTTATAATAAAAATACTGAGTTGAGTAATTTCCAAATAATAACAAATTTAAAATTGCTTAATTTTAAAATTCGTTTTGAAACCGGTCAAAATTGCTATTTATTTATTCCTTTAACGAGAAGACTTGATATCGAGAGAGAAGTAGATGTTATAGAAGAAGTTGTAAGAACTATTGGGTTTAATAATTTGAACCTTTAAATTTAAGTAATAACCAAATAGGTTATTTGACAAAATTGAAAAACTTAAAAGACAATTAAGGAACTATTTTATAAACTTAGGTTTTAACGAAAGTATTCATTCGATATTAATGAAGAAAAATTCTGATGATGAGATAAGATTAAAAAATCCATTATTTAATGAATCGTCTACTTTAAGGTTAACGTTACTAGACGGTTTAATAGAAAAAATACAGTTTAATCAAAAAAATATTGGGAAAAGTTTTGACTTTTGAATTAGGGAGAGTTTATAAGCATTTAGTTGATGGGGACAAAAAAGAAGTAGAAGTTATTAGTGGAGTTTTTGGAGGTAAAAACTTCCATTCAAATTGGGGTAGCGAAAATTCAACTCTAAATTGGTTCGAAGCCAAAGGTCTTCTTGAAAATTTTCTAAAAAAATTAAATATCCCAGTTGCAATTTATTGGAACCCAGTAAATAATTATGCGACAAAATTCCACCCTAATCTTACCACTGAGTTATTTATAGGGAACAATAAATTAGGTGTTTTCGGTCAAATACACCCAACTTTAGCTTTGAAGAATAATATAAGTAGACATATTTATTTATTTGAAATAGATATAGAAGTATTAAATCGTTTTTCACAAGGTAAAACTTTGATTAATTATTTGCCATATTCGTCATATCCTATTTCTAATGTCGATTTAAGTTTTATCGTAAAAAATCTATATTTTCTCAGGAAATTGAACAAATAATTTCTACATTTGGACAACCGTTACTTAAATCCGTAAGCTTATTCGATTATTATTCGAAGGAGCCTATAAAAAAAGGTTATTGTAGTTTAAGTTTTAAATTACAATTCCAATCTAAAATTCGAACACTATCTAGTGATGAAGTAGCAGAGCTCATTAATCCTATCATATTTTACTTAGAAAAACATTATGATATAAAATTCCAAGAATAAATTTTGTATATATCAATTCTTATTACCAAACAAATAAAAAAAAATTATGCCGCTACCTACCGTCACATCAAAATTTGATTTTAATAAATTTGGTCTCATTTTATCAAAGTATAGTTACCAAATAAAAAAAAACGATATATTAGCTGGTATTATAATAGGAATAGAATCTAACTATGCTTTAGTTGATCTTGGGCTAGAACAAATCTGTTTTTTACCATTAAAAGAAATTTCTATTTACCCTACAACAGATCCACGCGAGTTGTTAAATACCAATTTTGTTAGTGAATTTTTGATTCTTGATATTACCAATGATCCTAGGCGGATAATTGTTTCTTTAAAACGTTTAGAGTCAATCTACTTATGGAATCGTCTAAGACAAATTGATTTTGCAAATATGACTATTTATGCCAAAATTGAAAAACCGCTAGGAAAAGGGAAACTAGTCATCTTTAATGGCTTGAGGTTTTTTGTGCTAAATTTAAATATCCCAAAATATTATCTAAGGACAAATAATAAAAATCTTTTTATACCATTTAAATTTCTTGAAGTTAAAGATTATTTTCATATTGCTCATGTTAGTTCAAAATTAGCTATATTTAGTAAAGTAAATAAAAATTTGTCTATTGGGCAAATTTATCAAGGTAATATTACCTCTATAAAAGATTTCGGTATTTTTATTAATGTTTTAGGGATAAAATGTTTTTTACATATTTCTGAAATTTCCCAAAACCACAATAAAATAACAAATATTTCTTCGTTATATAAGCTTGGTGATCAGATATCCATTAAAATTATTTATAAGGATACAGAACGAGGTAGGGTTTCGGTAACTTTAGAAAGGTAACCTTTTTAACCGCCACCAACAATTGTAATAATTTCAATTTTATCTTTTTGTCTTAGGTATTGAGAATTTTTATTCAAATAATTATGAATTTTCCCGTTATGCTGAATTATAACAAGTTCTTTTGATGATTAAAGAATTCTAGAAGATCAAATACTTGAGAAGGTTGCGTCATATATACTTTATATTCGCAACCATTTAAAGACACAAGTATATAAAAAAAATTTATTTTCATTTGTTTAATTTTTCATTAGTATATCTATACAGTATATTATAGGTATCAAGGTGGGTGTAGCCAAGTGGTTAAGGCAGTGGGTTGTGATTCCGCCATCCGCGGGTTCAAGTCCCGTCATTCACCCTCGATACTTAAGTTTAAAAGAATAATTTTTATAAATTCAATTGTAAGTGTAAAATTATTATTTAAAGTTAACAAATAAATGCTTGTGTAGCTCAATTGGTAGAGCAACTGATTTGTAATCAGTAGGTTGAAGGTTTCAAGTCCTTTCACCAGCTAAACACTCTTTCTATTACTTAATTAAGATTTAAATAATAAATATTGGATTAAAAATTATTATTTAGGTATATGTTAATAATTATTCTTGTTTAATTTATGTTTTGAATTCGTTCTACAACAAATAGTTTTCTTATAGAATAATATATAAATATTTCTTTTAAGTAGGGATTTTTTTATCCACAGCACACTTTTAATTTGTTTAATATAATTTTTGTAGTTTTTTAATTTTAACAATATAAGAATAATATTCTGTTAGTTGGAAATTGTATTAAAAAATACAGCCAAGATAATCATGTTGTATAATATCTATTGAGAAAGTAAGATTAAGGGCAGTTAGCTCAGTGGTAGAGCGTCTGCCTTA
>JARUPZ010000918.1:0-26846 GCA_031213475.1 Nereocystis luetkeana | reverse complement strand
AGAGCAGCGTGGATCGTTCCGCGTTCCGAAAACTAAAACTATGAAAACGAAAGATCCAATCGCAGAAGGTATTTTCGCTAGACGAAAGTAAGTGAGAGGAGAGTGGAATACGGCCACACCACAGCAGTACACCCACATACATACAACAATATCCTGAACAAAAAACGGCGAAAAGAAAACGCCGAATAGAAAACGGCGAATAGAGCGAGTGATAATAATATATTCTCTGGTAGTTCTACACGGTGTAGATACAGCAGTACGCGTATCTATGCGTCCAGGTGGGTGTGGACACTAACTGGGTGTGTGCTATTAATAGTGTGTGCTGGATGTCGATGGGTGGAAAAACCACAGCACACTAACTCGAATATATATATATTACTAAGGAATAAAAGGCCCTCCCGCCCCCACGGCGGTCGGGCCAGATTCCTGTAGATAATATAGGAGCTAGCTATGATAGGTGAGACAATACATACATAGGTAGGACATTAATTGTGTGGCCCCGTGCTTGAAATTAATGAAAACCACTTACTTTGAAAATCACTTCATGTAGGACCTCAATAGGCGTTAAAATTATGAATTGTGAAATATTTACTTGATGTGCTTGCTCCCTCTCTGGAATCTCACACTGCAACTTTATTAGGTGTTGGTTGCAGCAGCACGATGTGATAGAATCTGCGGGTAATACGACAAACGCACAGCAGAGGGACCACACTCGGAGTATCGATTGTTGTTTCCGTATCGAGCTAATTTCGTACTCTGAATGCTGAGACTATTATTAGGGTGATTACGGCCTCAACACTGCTAGTGACTAGGAGTGTGAGCAGTAAGCAACTTCAAACCTCGAAATACTGCCTGAATGTTGCGAGTATGTGCGAGTGTGAGTAGTACTAAATATCCAACCGCCACGGGTGCAAGGAGTGCCCGCAGGGTCGGACGCCGAAATATCCGAATGAACGGTCGTCAATATTGTAACTTTAATCGAGGGGATGAGGTGTGTTAAATCGAGGTGTCAGAGCAGAGATCAGACGACCGTGCTGGTAGGATAATGAAATAAATGAAAACGATGTCGAACTTACTTAATCACAAACACGAGGATGATGGAGACGGCAGCAGCAGTGGTAACGCACAACGTAAATGCACGAAGAACGGCTGTAATTATGGTGGTCATCGACAAAAGAGTGTGCCGGATTGGGTCGTCCTGCGCAAAGGCCAGCCGATGCTCGTAAGATATCAATATGGGATAGAACGTAATGAGAAGGTAGGAGCAAAGACAGCAAATAGAGTAGACAAGCCGAAATTGGCACAGAAGGGAGATTGACTTGGTGCATGGGTTTCCTTATGTTTCCGAGGTTTTCTTCTTCGGGAAAGTTATGAGTTATCCAGGTTGAAGATCATGCTGCACATTGTCGGATGGCAAGAGAAAAAATAACTATATGGGAAGGTGCAGATAGATGCTTCGAGTACCTTGGAGTAAAGTAACGAGTATACGAAGTACGAGATAACATACTTCTGGTACTTCGTGTACTCGGAGTATTGCAGGGCTCGATACTCCGGTATACTGCTCGTACTCGGAGTATTTCGGGCATGATCGCTCTCAATACCGCTTGTACTCGGAGTATTTTGGGGTTCGACACTCTGAAATACTGCTGTACTCCGAGTATTTCGGGGTTCAATACTCTGGAACACTCCTTGTACTTGAAGTATTTGGAGATCTTGTACTGCTCCTACTTTAAGTTCTCGGAGTACTTGGGCAGTTCATACTGCAAAAACTTCAATACTCGGAGTATTTTAGGGTTCCATATATATTCCAAGGTACGAGTAATACTCTGAGTATTTCAGGGTTTTATACTCCAAGGTACTCCGGGTTGGATTATTACTCGGAGTGTTTTACTCGGATGATGAAGTGTTCCTGGTTTAATACTGGCGATACTCGGAGTACTCCGAGTAATTTAGATGTTTGTACTCCGGGTACTGCTTGTACTCGAGTATAATTACTGCTCATACTCCCAGTACTCGGAGGTTTCGGCCCTTAAGTACTGCTCATACTGCAAGTACTCCGAGTATTTAGGCCACCAGTAGTAGTACTCTATTACTCGGAGTACTCGGAGTACGGCAATTACTCGATACTCCGAGTATACTCGGAGTATCGAGTATAATACCGAGAAATCGAACGCTTTCGAGCCGCGAGCAATGTCGGTGCAACCCTCAAAAAACATCAAACCGGCTGCTGCACAGGTGACATAGGGCGAGTTTTGACGTCGTGAAAAGCTGTTTTGGATCGTCGTGATTCTTACTGATATTAAAGCAGTAGTGGAGCTCGAACAGGGAGCCAACAACAGCATCACTCGATGGCGAAACAACAGAAGGAGGAGCAGCAGCAGCAGCAGCAGCAGCAGCGTCAAGCCGAGTGGTAAACTTCGACGGGGATCAAACGAAGCCGGCACGAGCAAACGTGAACCGACGGAGGATGATAAACGAACCGCGCATACGCGCCATACATCCGCTCCTGCTAGGAGAGCCAACGTTTTTCGCACCGTGTAGGCCGTTTGTGTTGTCTCACCACATTTGCTCCAGGCAGGCTTCTCCCTTCCGCGGCTGCTGTATGCAGTTGAGTTGTCTTTGCTCGGGGCAACGTCTTCGCGCCGAAACTCATCATCATCATCATCGCCACGGGCCACCAACAACACGGTGTAGGAGCGTCGCTCCTCCTCCTCTCTATACCGGAGGAGAAGTCGGTTAAATTGCGGCGGGTTTTCGAACCGAAACACTGTAAGCTGTATCGGCAAAGTACGATCTCAACCAACAACGCGGCGGGACAAACAGATACCTGGCACCTTCTTCTCGTGTCAAGCGGCCTGATTGTTTGAGTACAGCAGTGTGCTGTGGTAGAAGGAGATAGGGAGGATGATTTGGAAATTGGGTGTTGTTGCAGAGCTCATAGAGAAAGGTACTGCTTTGTTGTCTGCAGTAGTAGCCCACAGCGCGGCGTAGGTAGTGTACAAAATACGACAGAGAGGATTGCGTGAACCCCTCGGTAGCTCGAAATACTTCTATTTCGATGGACGTTGGGTGAAGCGGCGGTAGATAACAAGGACCGGATGTTCAAGGCGCAGGAGGGCAGGAACACATGCGTGTTTCGAAGATGGCGTCGCAAAGGGCAAGATCTTGGAACGTTGCACAAAGGCAGCTTGCTAAAGGTGATTCCGGAGTACCAGGCATGTGAGAGATTCATTTTTTTTTTACATTTTGATTTACGTTGGTGCAAGATGGGAGCCCAAAAACGTTGTGACTACGTGATGTATATACCTGGTATGTTTTAAACAAGTTGATATTAGAGAGGTATCAGATACGTAATACTATGATGAAGTTAGAAATTGGGCATGACGATGGCTATATATACTTAATATATATATATATATATATATATATATATATATATATATTATTTATACCTGGTACCTGGTACCTGGTATGTATTATACGTACCAGCCATGTATGTGTTTCACCAGGTATACGAGTACCCGAGGGTATTTTGTTATCGTGTGGGCTGACCCTGGGTTGTACCCCGCGAGGGGGAAATTGTTGCTATGTTTTATATATATACTCCGCATATGCCATTAAATAATTTCGTGGTACTACGCACTGCTGTACTGCTGCTGTTGTTGCTTTTTCTCTTGTATGGCGGGGGCGGCCGTAATAAAGTAGTAGTAGTAGGAGGAGGAGGAGTAGTAGTAGTAGTAGTAGTAGTAGTAGTAGTAGTAGTAGTAGTAGTAGTAGTAGTAGTAGTAGTAGTAGTAGTAGTAGTAGTAGTAGTAGTAGTAGTAGTAGTAGTAGTAGTAGTAGTAGTAGTAGTAGTAGTAGTAGTAGTAGTAGTAGTAGTAGTAGTAGTAGTAGTAGTAGTAGTAGTAGTAGTAGTAGTAGTAGTAGTAGTAGTAGTAGTAGTAGTAGTAGTAGTAGTAGTAGTAGTAGTAGTAGTAGTAGTAGTAGTAGTAGTAGTAGTAGTAGTAGTAGTAGTAGTAGTAGTAGTAGTAGTAGTAGTAGTAGTAGTAGTAGTAGTAGTAGTAGTAGTAGTAGTAGTAGTACTAGTAGTACTAGTACTAGTAGTACTAGTAGTAGTACTAGTAGTAGCAGCAGCAGTAGTAGTAGTAGTAGTAGTAGTAGTAGTAGTAGTAGTAGTAGTAGTAGTAGTAGTAGTAGTAGTAGTAGTAGTAGTAGTAGTAGTAGTAGTAGTAGTAGTAGTAGTAGTAGTAGTAGTAGTAGTAGTAGTAGTAGTAGTAGTAGTACTAGTACTAGTAGTAGTAGTACTAGTAGTAGTAGTAGTAGTAGTAGTAGTAGTAGTAGTAGTAGTAGTAGTAGTAGTAGTAGTAGTAGTAGTAGTAGTAGTAGTAGTAGTAGTAGTAGTAGTAGTAGTAGTAGTAGTAGTAGTAGTAGTAGTAGTAGTAGTAGTAGTAGTAGTAGTAGTAGTAGTAGTAGTAGTAGTAGTAGTAGTAGTAGTAGTAGTAGTAGTAGTAGTAGTAGTAGTAGTAGTACTAGTAGTAGTACTAGTAGTACTAGTAGTAGTACTAGTAGTAGCAGCAGCAGTAGTAGTAGTAGTAGTAGTAGTAGTAGTAGTAGTAGTAGTAGTAGTAGTAGTAGTAGTAGTAGTAGTAGTAGTAGTAGTAGTAGTAGTAGTAGTAGTAGTAGTAGTAGTAGTAGTAGTAGTAGTAGTAGTAGTAGTAGTAGTAGTAGTAGTAGTAGTAGTAGTAGTAGTAGTAGTAGTAGTAGTAGTAGTAGTAGTAGTAGTAGTAGTAGTAGTAGTAGTAGTAGTAGTAGTAGTAGTAGTAGTAGTAGTAGTAGTAGTAGTAGTAGTAGTAGTAGTAGTAGTAGTAGTAGTAGTAGTAGTAGTAGTAGTAGTAGTAGTAGTAGTAGTAGTAGTAGTAGTAGTAGTAGTAGTAGTAGTAGTAGTAGTAGTAGTAGTAGTAGTAGTAGTAGTAGTAGTAGTAGTAGTAGTAGTAGTAGTAGTAGTAGTAGTAGTAGTAGTAGTAGTAGTAGTAGTAGTAGTAGTAGTAGCAGTAGTAGTAGTAGTAGTAGTAGTAGTAGTAGTAGTAGTAGTAGCAGTAGTAGTAGTAGTAGTAGTAGTAGTAGTAGTAGTAGTAGTAGTAGTAGTAGTAGTAGTAGTAGTAGTAGTAGTAGTAGTAGTAGTAGTAGTAGTAGTAGTAGTAGTATTACTAGTAGTAGCAGTACTAGTAGTAGTAGTAGTAGTAGTAGTAGTAGTAGTAGTAGTAGTAGTAGTAGTAGTAGTGTCTCGTGATCGTGGGTGAGTGTTGTGCGAAACCACAGCCTGTGTTTGGCGGTTGGCAGTGATACATGTCTTCTACATACGACTTCTCCCCTTAGTATGCGCGATGGGACGCCATTCCCTCCTCGGCACAGCAGTAGATCAGGGAGGCGCACTTCGCCAGGGGAGCAGCGGAGGCGAAGCTTCTCAATGTACAACATGAAAAGGAACAAGAGCAGCAGGAGGCAGCCGCGTCAGCGCGGTCCGACATTCCTGCGTCAGGCTTGCTACACGGGGCGGACACGCGAGAAGAGTCATCGGCAGCGCATGCACGAGATGAACCGCGGCTGACATCCGGTGGACAATATCTGGCACAACAGCTGGGCCGAGCAATGACGCTCGGGGCCAACGCAGGCTTACCACTCGGGGCGGACACGCGAACAGAGTCATCGGCAGCACATGTACGAGATGAACGGCGGCTGACATCCGGTGGGCAAGATCTGGCACACCAGCTAGCCCGAGCAATGACGCACCAGCTAGCTCGAGTAATGACGCTCGGGGCTAACGCAGGAAAAGGCCATGAATGAGAGTGGAGCAGCAAGGTGGTTGTGGGGCGAACATGGACACGGACGCTGGAGGGCGCTGGAACTGGGGTGGAGAAGGCTTCCCTTCTTTTGCACCAGATGAATACAGGTTTCGTTGGCCTACTCCCAATTCTCGGGATGCGAAGCGCTATTTACTGCTTTGCTGTAGGTCACGATGATTAGCGTTTGTTTGTGTGATTTCTTTACATGTACGTGACATACGAGTAGGTCTGGTGATTCTTCATTGTTCCGTTTGGCATTCTATACGCATCATACCATAGCGCAGGATAATTCGAATACCTGGTAGTGACTGAGGATTCGGGTAAGGATGTAGTATCGAAGTCAAGTGCGCAAAGTTGGTGCCGAGTGGAGTTGCGTTGACGTTGTACTGGACACGGACCGCAGATATGCCCTTATATGCTGGATGTTTTTCTATTGCGTTGCTCGGCCAGCGGAGCACCATCATATCCAAATGTACCTGGTACAAGCATCTGTATTTTATGCAATTATAGAAGAAGGACGAACAGTGAAACTTTATGTGAAGTTTTCGTTATCCATACTGCTGTGTGTCTGCGGCTGAAGTACTCCATCGAAAGCTCAGTACCTCGTATCAGATACCCCTGAAGGGTAGCTTGATTATTGAGAAGAAACGTACGGGGATACATAGCATTACTTCTATAAATGTTATTGTACTTCAAACTGGGGGGATATTATATTAATAGTAACTCTGGAGTGATTACTGTATTACTTTTCAGAAAGGCAGTGGTTATGAGGTGGTAGCGTTTGCTGACGCGAGCGATACCAGGCAAGCCACGGACAGGAAGTCCATCTCAGGTGGAGTTATCACATGCGCAGGTAGGTGCCTGCGTGTGCTGGTACTCGAGGACGCAGATAGATACGTGTCACGCTTTCGACCACCGAGATAGAAGGGGGGATATTGTACTACTTGTAGTAATTTCTCTGATGATATTTTTGAGGATAATGAGGGGGCTATTTCTCTTGCTAGTAACCCTATCACCAACTCGAACTCTAAGCATATCGATGTGCGCCACCACTTTCTGAGGGAATTGATGGAGAGGGCCGAGATCAAGGTGATTTTCATGTGCCGTCGGCGTATCAGCATGCTGATTTTCTCACAAAGGCACTAACCAGGGAGGCGTTTGAATTCCACAGGGGCATTGTCATGAATATTTGGAGTGAGGGATAGTGTCTTCTGTGTTGTTTTTGGAAAGGACTGTGTGTTGGAAGACTGATTGAACGTGTTTTTGTGGGGATATTTTGGATCATAAAGAGTCTTGAAATTGTGGTATCTAATTGCAAGTAGTGCCACATACATGTCGTTTTGGATTCCGACTTAATTGTGTGATGATTTGATTATTGCTGGTGCGGTATTCGCCACCGTATCTAACGTGCTTGGTTTTCAGAGTCTTGGGGATTTCTTGTTTTCTATTTTTATGTGATGATATTCGTGAGGAGGAATTATATGTTTGATATTTGACTTGGATTCATGAGGCGGAAAACTTGTGTCGAGGACACTGCAGTAGTATGTGCTCGATAGTGGATTTTATGGGGAGGAATTGAGAGAGCATAGAGAAGGAAAGACATATATATAGAGGAGTGTTGGACAGGACATTTTCTCTGTATGATAACTTGGCGTTACTTTGTGGGTGTGTTTGATGATTGAATAATTTGTGTTTGAAATTGAGACTGATGGAGACGATAATAATGGATTGATCACCCATTATATGGCGACATTATATTAAATTCGAATTGAGTTGTTTGTGATTTGAGGATGACCGATATGATAGAGACAGGTTGTGTTGAGAAGTTTGACATCGTATTAGAAGTGATCGGGGATCTAGCTGAGGCTATAGTTTGAGTTTACAATTATCTAGTCTACGGACTATTGTATTTTGCGGTGTATCTAGCCTGTTGGCTATAGTTGTGAGAATGCATGATTTTATCAAGAGTATTGCACGGGGGATATATTATGGACTTTTTCCTTGTTATTGCATTGAGATAGCGGGAAGTGATGGCACGAGCAGGGGGAGTGAAAGATGTACTCATGACATCACTATCCTTGTGACAGCAGTAATAGTTATTGGGAGATTTGGTACGGAGATTTGGATCTGGTACGGAGATCTGGCGGGACAATACGCGAATATTGGGAGATACATGTGGGAATTTGGCTTTGAGTTACGGTTTCATTTGACCAAAGTGGTTCCCTTTTCGTGTTGGTATGGGCTCGCGCCGAGCCCCTTTCCACTTCGACGACTACTTCGACAACTTCTTCTTCTTCTCCTCAACGTGCACGATAATACACATGAACTAACAGGCCGGTCTAGGCCGCCTGCCTTCATTCTGAGAGCCCCGTCAACTGGGCCGACAGCACCATTCATGATTTACCTATTACACTAGCAGTAGTAGTAGTAGTAGCAGCAGTAGTAGTAGTAGTAGTAGTAGTAGTAGTAGTAGTAGTAGTAGTAGTAGTAGTAGTAGTAGTAGTAGTAGTAGTAGTAGTAGTAGTAGTAGTAGTAGTAGTAGTAGTAGTAGTAGTAGTAGTAGTAGTAGTAGTAGTAGTAGTAGTAGTAGTAGTAGTAGTAGTAGTAGTAGTAGTAGTAGTAGTAGTAGTAGTAGTAGTAGTAGTAGTAGTAGTAGTAGTAGTAGTAGTAGTAGTAGTAGTAGTAGTAGTAGTAGTAGTAGTAGTAGTAGTAGTAGTAGTAGTAGTAGTAGTAGTAGTAGTAGTAGTAGTAGTAGTAGTAGTAGTAGTAGTAGTAGTAGTAGTAGTAGTAGTAGTAGTAGTAGTAGTAGTAGTAGTAGTAGTAGTAGTAGTACTAGTAGTAGTACTAGTAGTAGTAGTAGTAGTAGTAGTAGTAGTAGTAGTAGTAGTAGTAGTAGTAGTAGTAGTAGTAGTAGTAGTAGTAGTAGTAGTAGTAGTAGTAGTACTAGTACTAGTAGTAGTAGTAGTAGTAGTAGTAGTAGTAGTAGTAGTAGTAGTAGTAGTAGTAGTAGTAGTAGTAGTAGTAGTAGTAGTAGTAGTAGTAGTAGTAGTAGTAGTAGTAGTAGTAGTAGTAGTAGTAGTAGTAGTAGTAGTAGTAGTAGTAGTAGTAGTAGTAGTAGTAGTAGTAGTAGTAGTAGTAGTAGTAGTAGTAGTAGTAGTAGTAGTAGTAGTAGTAGTAGTAGTAGTAGTAGTAGTAGTAGTAGTAGTAGTAGTAGTAGTATTAATAGTAGTAGTAGTAGTAATGGGTGTAGAGCGTATTAAGAGTAGGAGTTGTACCATTGAGCATATAGAGTAGAACGGTACGACGGTTCTCTTGGAGGCATGCATGGATTGCTCTCGGCGAGCTACGCGGCTGGGTGGTGGTGGTGGTGGTGGTGATGGTGATGGTGGCTGTGGTAGTGTAGAGGTGTGGGGGTCGCTCCAATCCTTTACGTGCGACGCCTTGTTTACAGGCGGGCGGTGTAACCCTTTCAAGTCTGCAAGGTACATCTGGTACAATATCCTCCTGGAGTTGCTTGGCTATTCGGAATGTATGTGTGTGGTGTAGGATACTTTAAGTGCGGGCGAAGGGTCAGAAACCCCCACTAACAGGGTAGCTTTACGTTAGGAGACCGCGATCTAACCCCTTGACTGACCGCCCAGACCGCGGTTTGACCTCTTGAGTGACCGCCGCCCGAAACACTCTTGCTAATATATTGATGCCAAAGAGAGAGAGCTTGACGCGCCCTACAAGGCTGGTGCCTTAGACCGCTACACTACAACTGACATACAAGCCCCAATAGGCCTTGACGCGCCCTAAAATGTGGGTGTCTTAGCTCGCTACACAAAAAATTGCATATAACGACCCAAAGGAGCCCTGACGCGCCCCTAAAGGTCGGTCTCTTAACCCGCCACACTAAAAATAGCTTATACAGTCCCAAAGAGGCAACGTCGGATCACTACGGCAGCTAACCCCGGCCCTATATAACCCGAGAGGAGGAGCTATCAGGTACCTTTCTTTGTTCTCGTACACAGTGTGTGACGCAAACCCTTTCATCGTACAAGGGGTGAGCTGTCGTACTTATCGAAAGAGCTTTGAACGAAGATGTACCCATCTGATGAGGATGCACCTTTATCGCTCTTTGAGGCATTCCCCACTTGACCTTTACCTCTCGCCCCGAACAACCGTTTTTAATATAAGGGCTCCCATGCGAGAGGTTGACCCGATGACCAATCCCACGGCCTTTATATATACGAGGTCTATATCTACTGCTGTAGTATCGAAGAATGTTGGAAAAACAAACGACCTTAGTACATGCTTTATTGGGTTGTGTTGTCAGTTGAGAAACCCCATCTCACTCAGAAATATTTCGGCCAAAAAGTGTTACAAGGCATTAAGACAGTAAGGAAAGAAGGTAATATGGTTTTAAAGAAATAAGGCATTAATGCAATAAGCCATTAATGTAGGCATCATTAAGGCAACAACGTATTAACCCCTTTAGGACCGCAGTCCCGTTTTGGGGACAAAATACTTGAAATTTGACTGGTCTATCCCCAAAACGGGACTGCGGTTCTAAAGGGGTCAAGGCAATAGAGCCAATAAGGCAGTTAGGCATTGAGGCAATACCAAGGCACGGAGGCAATACCAGGCCATAACGATTTCAAAAGGCTATTGAGGCAAAATTCGGTTAAGGCAATAATGCAATGAGACAAACAGGCATTGAGGCAATAAAGCACTAAAGGCACCACATGACCTTCAGGCAATAAGGCATTAAGGCAGCAAGGCCTTGAGGCAATAAGGCATACTTTATCTTGGCATGCGTCACGATTGCGGCACAATAATCTTTACTGGAGGTTTGGTGGCTGCTACCTGGTATATGGGTACACGGAGTATCTATCCCCTGCCGATTTTTTGCTTGTTAATGAGGCCCTCGTCATTACCGCACAACAGTGGTGATAATATAACACACGGGTGATGGGATAACACACGGGTGATAATATAACACACGGGTGATAAGATTACACACGGGTGATGAGATACCACACGGGTGGTAATACAACACACGGGTGATGAGATAACACACGGGTGATAAGATATCACACGGGTGATGAGATAACACACGGGTGACACGATAACACACGGGTAAGAAGATAGCACACGGGTGATAAGACAACACACGGGTGATAGGTTTACACACCCCCTGGGACGAATTTCAGGCGCGAGCTTCTCCGACACAAGCGGGGCACACACAACGAAGAAATATGGCGACGTTATTGGGAAGCTCTCGTCGAGTTTTTTTTTTCCGTAGACACATCGGCTTAGAATTCCTTCTGAGGGGGTGTCCAGTATTACCACACGCGTGATACGGTACCCACTCACTCACGTGTGTTGCTTGCTCAGAGACAAAAAGAAGAGCAGCGGCTTTACTCCATAAACGCCCCTGCCTTGTAGGGCAGTACGAAGTACCATAACACAGCCCTAGCTCTGAAGAATATAACGATCCTGTTGAAGATCTGGAAGAACGAGCCTGCTGCTGCTTCTCCAAAGATGGGAGATTGATGCTGCTGCTTCTCCAAATCTAACGCGTCACTTCTACGAAGCTTTTGGGAAGAATCAGGCGATAGCGTTTTACTATTGCGGGATGCTATCCTCACTACCTCCAAGTAGTTTGTCCCCATCAGCGCGGGTGCATTTATTACTGCCGTATATCACATATTACACTACTAATAGGTTGGTAAGATAACATACACCCTCGGATCAATTTTAAAGCTGATTTTTATCACCCCATGTGTTATCGGAACTACAAACAAACATCCCGCAATAAATGTCCCGCACCTTTTTGTGTTTATCCCGACAATGTTCGCTCGAGTTCTAAATCTTGAGCAATGGGACGAACACACACCCCTTCCGGTGTTGGGCGATACCCCGAGCAAAGCCGACGATACACAAGTTGCTGCCGACACACAAGTCAAGCCGTGACCGTCGCGCACCACAAGAATTTGTTTTTTTCGAGAATGTTGTACTTGCCCCCAGGCAGTGCCGTACCTGCTGTACCTACGGCAAGGAAAATAATAACTCCAAAAACAGAAACAAAACGAGGCGGCTTAACCCGTTTAGGACTGCACTCGCATTGGGGGGACTACACACACTCTTGAAATTAGAGTGAAGTTTAGGCACACGTACAGTGCACTACTAAAACGGCAGTTTTTTTTATCCAACAGCAGGAATAAAGAAGAAAGCCTCCCCCAAAAAACGAAACTCAAACAAGAACAAACTTCACCCAACAAAGTTTCGGTATGCTTCGAGGCTGTGTTTGCTGCCAAATCCAGCCCTCAGTAGGACCTGTGGATGATCTGCAATCGTGTTAGATGATCTATAGATCATGACCTGGCCCCGATGTGAGTGTGTTTTGTTTTTTCATCCAACGAAGCTCGTTTTACTTGCGGTGGTGTTCCCAAACATGGACGACGAAACGTTGTGGTGAGTCGAACCACCGCCCAAGCCGGCCCCGTGGGTAGGCTGGAATCGCTCGCCATGGTCAGCCCCGCTTGCAGGTGCAGCCTCTGGCCTGTCGTAGCCGAAGCTCGCCATACCTGTCAGCGCACACCAGCGATTTTTCTGTTGACAATATCGCCAAGGAATGTATAGGTGCCTTGCCTGTATTTTGCGGGTTATTTCCGCGAGGTTATTACCGCGAGATTTTTCACCCCGAGGTTATTACCGCGAGGTTATTACGGCGGAGTAATTACCGCGAGGGTATTACCGCGAAGTTGTTCCCGTGAGGCTATCACCATGAAGCGGTTACGGTGAGGCTATTCGCCGCGAGGGTGATACCGGGAGGGTATTACCGTGAGGTTATTTCCGTGGTGTTTTTACAGTTAGACTTTTTCCGTGAGTTTAATGCCGGAAGGTTTGAGGCTTGATGACGAAAGCAGTCTTCGAGGGTACCACGATATTTCCTATGGGACCGGCTCTCCTCTCCAAACGTGCGGGTTGTTACGTATAACTCTGTAGATCACTAATTTTCCCTTACAACCAAACTCCATCCCGCTCGCCGCCGCAGAAAAAAAATGAAGGGCGTCATCAGGCTCGAGGATGGACTCCGGAAGAAGGAGCGCGTAGATTACGCACGAAGGCCTTTCGGAAGGCGGCCGACGGTCTACGTACAGGAGCAGCTAGACCCTCACACCGCAGCTTTCTCCGGGATGATGAACGACCTAGCGCGGGGTGTATGGTTACCCGCTGCAACTTTGAAACGACAGGACGCACTCCACGGCAACAAAAAAGTACTCACGGGCACACCCGCCAGCCCGTCCCAAAAAAAAAAAACATTTATCCCGCTCATTTTAGGCCCATAGTGACGAAAATGTTCGTTTCGTTTGGAGGGGGGGGGGATCGAATCCTCCCCTGCTCGACCAGTGCCAACCCGGTAACGTAGTGTACAGCTATTTATACGCCTGTTCTACGGTGTTTATTGAGGTGTATCGACTGGAAATTTGTTTTCTGTCTGTCCTCACGTCCAATACGAATATTGTGTGGTATGCATGGAAATTTTGTGACCACGAGGGCGGTAACCACGCTACACAAAAAAAGTTACTTCCTCAGCAAAGATGTTGAGAGCGTCTAAAGTGCCGTCCCGCGAGGATTCTAGATTTGTTATGCCCCAGGTACCTCTGGGCAGTTACCGGTACCTCCGGTCAGCTATCGGTACCTCAGGTCAGTCACCGGTACATCTGGTGCGTTACTACCATCCTCGGTCAAATACCGGCATTTCGGGTCAATTACTCGTATCTATGAACAGATAACGATACATCTGGTCAATTACCGGTACAGATGGTGCGCTACCGGTACCTCTGATAGGCTACCGCTGCCCCTGGTCATTTGGCGACACCTCTGGTCAGACACCGGTACCTCTGGTCAGTTATCGGGACGTCTGGTTGGCACCTCCGGCCAATCACCAGTACCTCCGGTCAGCTTCCGGCACCTATGATAATTTACCGGTGCATATGGTCAGTTTTCGTTACCTCTGGTCATGATATCGAAGGAGACCTTGACCATTCCCGACCGTTTCACTCTCGTCACTTCTCGCCCCTCCCCACGCGTCACGAACTTGGAGTCGAAAAACTTGAAACGGAAACATCATAGAGAGCGGGAGTCATGTTTTGAGCATGGGAGAGGGGAATGCGGCCATAATTTAAAGCATGAGAAAGGGCGGGGGGATGAGGCCATAAATTAAAGCAGGGTAGAAGGGGGGGGGGAGTTTGATGCCATATTTGATAGCACGGAAGAGGCGGGGGGGAGGAGGGGGCGGGGGGCGTACTAGTTTGTTGCTTGCTTTAGTCCTGTGACAAATCGACCACGTATCCTTTTCGAGACGGAGCACCGTCCCTACTCCTTCTAGAGACGCCTCCAACATTTGGGCACTCAATACGAAATGTTTCCATGTATTACATAGAAACGTTTAGCTAATTGGGGGGGAGGGGGGGGATCTTGAGGCCATGATTTGAGCATGGAAGAGGGTGGAGGGGGAGGGTACGTCTTGAGGCCTTGTGGGCATAGAATAATGGGGCGGGGGGGGGGGGGTACGCGTCGTCATGCATGGCCGTAGTGGTATTATATGGCCAATGACCCTCGCACCCCTACAATGTCGGGACGCAGCACGTCGGGTTTTCATTGAACCAAGCGCGAATCGCCGTAAGGTGTTGGGCAAGTCGCATGAAGGGCATGAAGGGTGAGCTGCATTCTTCTAAGGGCCGCTTGCGGCTGGGGAGGAAAAGGAAAAGTACTGTCACCACAGCTTGTCCGGAAAGGCGTCGATTGTACGCTGTACAACCTCCTGCTGATTGAGCGAAAGCAGCGATTGAAAAAAACAAAAGTGTCCTGTACTCCTACGTCCGTCCGTCCTGCTGTTTATTGTTTCTACTTTTTTCGGGGTTTTCTTATACATCTCACCTCCGGGTAAGCGCCCGAAACCCACGCCCTGAATCTCTGGAGTGCCGAGGACGGCTGCGGGGCGTACATGTGTGCCACCCTCTCGTGGCGCCCGGGTCGTGTAGGAACCAAGACTGATCCGTAACCGACAACCATATCTCGCCCGAGATCGTCAACTCGAAATACCTGTTGGGGGTCCCAACATGTCGTGGTAACGTCAATGTGAGTGTCTTTTAGTCGTTTTATTGGCGCAACCCCCTGATCCCTAAAGGTCGGGTCGGTATCAAGCCTGACCCGTATATAGCCGTATACCATGCATGCTTCGTCCGATTTTGTCAAATCGAAACGCCTGTGTTGGGGGTCGAAACCTGTCATGGAAACTGCCTCGTACGTGTTTGGTAACCCCTTTAGAATTGCACCCACGGTTTTAGTAGCAAAGTGCTTGGATTAGGACTAGGGGGAAGGTACAGCAGTATGAGGGATACGCGCTATGTAACCCTGTTCCCCGCACGTATAGGCCTTCCAAGTCATACGTCATATTTTCTCGTGTTCCTAAATCTTGAATATTTGCAGGCCTCCCAGGGCAATGCCCTAGGGTACGTAGCAGTAAGGCCCCTGGTGTTGTAGAACTCCGACATTGGTCTAGCCAGAGCCTAGAGTTGTCCAGTCAATCTTTACGAGCGAATGCGAGATTCTAATTCACACTCCAAAGCGTAAGAGCCCCCTTTCGAAATGGCTGAAGCGACCGACCGACAGACCGACAGACCGACCGACCGACCGACAGAAAGACAAACAGACATATCGACGGACTGACCGAGAGATCCATCAACACATTCAAGCTGACGACAGCTATAAATATTCCGCTCCGCGGGTTCTTAGTGACAGCAGTAATATCTTAGAGTCGTCCAAGTCAGTCATGGCCCATGGTTCTCGAAACGGTCTCCTCTGGTTCGCCTCGATTCCATGTCCAACGGCCACACTATATCAGGTACGTTTTTGAGCATTGAACTCTACCAACAGTAATGTGGCAAACATTCCACTTTGTTACGAAACCAAAACTCTAGACCTGGTACCTGATATTTCGTGAACAAAACTCGACCTTTGAAAAAACATTAGTCCATTCTTGTAAACAAGCTCTGTTTTGTACGCCCAATTCGACTTTTGAAAACCAACCAATAGTAAACTTAAAAAGACTCTACTTGGTATGTTCTAAAAAGACCCCGGATCTGAGTTACGAGTTGGAAGGAGAGAGAGAAGAAGATGGGCGAAGATAATAAATGGGATGAGCAAAAACAAAAAAGTGGGAACTCACGCTTAGGGCGATGCGGGGCCATCCGAAGGCATTCGTCGACTTCAAGGTAACGTCGATCGGGAAATTCCAGACAACAGCAGTGTCCGCACCGCTAGCCTTATGCGCTATTTGCGACAGACCCGTGTCCAGTCCCTGCAGAAGGTAACAGCACGCAAGCCCCGGTTCATTGGTTACACGCCGAGGTTAAGGGTGACGTGATGGCGTCATGATCCCAAGTGTCAGCCCGGTCGATCACGAAAATGGCATGTGGTTGACGACCGCATTGACGGCGTTCCCGATTATCACCGCAGACATGGCGAGATAGGTAATTCCGCACCTCGTGCAGCTCATCTCCAGATTGTTCCAACCTCATGATAGAGGTCTTTCAGGACAGATATATATATATATTCCTGATCTGTATGATCTGTATGTTCTGTATGATCTAGCTCATGTTGCCGGGTGGGAGCCGTATAACCTGCATGATATACTGTAGGACATGTTTCCTGGTCGGATCCGTACTGTACGTACCCTGTACAGCATATCAGAACGACTCCATGGGATCTAGATGATTTATCTGATATATCTGTAGATCGATATATATCCTACAGTAGGTGTGGTATGTTCTAAAATCGCGATCCAACCCCTAGCTCACAAGCAAGACGTGGTTGTTGATTCCACTCTGACGCTACGGAAATAATCATGGTGTCGCGACCTTTAGCCCCAGTCCCGTCGATCTTGCAATCGGCAAGCCCCTTGGTCAAGTAATTTAATCATTCAATTCCTCTGGCACCCACAAAGGCTGAGACGAACGTTGGTGTGGTATCGCGACCCAAGCCCTAGCCTGGTCAATTAAGTAACCGACCAGTCCCAAGTTCAGCCAAGCCCGGTTTTTTTGTTTGCACGCAGAGAGGCTTAGGGCACTGCGGTGGTCTCGCGACCCTGGCCCTACCCCGGTCGAATAAACAATGGATGGCAAACGACGTGGCGTATGCCAAGTACAGCCTGCAATGTTGTATAATATTCTCACTATGATCCCACACGCTACACACATGGTTGGTTCTCGAAGGATCGAAGGTCGCGAGAGTCATCTGGGGGCCGAAGACGGATTGGTGAGACCATACCCCCGCCATCCGTGGCAGCCTCGCTATCGCTGCTCCCGAGCTTTCGTCGCTTGGCCACAGCAGTTGTTGACAGCATTTAAGGAACTCTTTCTTCGGGCCAGGCTGCAGTTGTTACTTTTCTCTATGCGAGGCAAGGTGTTTCCTACACCAACTTCGGTAGAAAATCAAAATGGCTTCTACATTTTTCTCGTGATTCGTGCACAAGTGGAGTCAAACTTCCCCACGTCTTACATATGTTTTCAATCCTGCCGCCTACTGTCAATACTGCTATTGATAATGGCCCTCTGCTGTGAATTTTGTAAATGTTCATGGACATGAGTGCCACACGCTGTAGGCGATACTCACGTGCACGATGTACCAGTCATTTCCGAAGCTGAGAGCATACCGGCAGTACAAATTGTCCAAGCTTTCAAACTGTAGAGGGCATTGTTAGCGGGGTAGAGGACGGAGCGTGTCAATTTACGAAGCGTCCGCCGGGTCGTAGCAGGCAAGAAAAAATGTTAGAGATCCTTCAAGAGGAAGAGGGTAATGATGTGGGCGAACATCTGCAATGCGAACTTTCCCCAAGCCTTTACACCGGGCGTATTTATCGAAGCGCGGGAATTCACGACGAAGGAGGACATATTTTGTTAAGAAACCTTTGACTCGGAATTTGTTTCGTAATAGTACGGCCTTCGCGCGCACAAAATCAGGCCACAGTTTGGCGAACTCACCACCGTCTAACCAGGCCATAGTCCGCTTCACTGCACTGGGCAGCCATCGCTGTTCGAAGTTAGTACGCACTCTCGGTTCTGAAATGCACTGAACGTGGCCGACCAACACAACACAACAAGCATAATTCTCCTGCGCCTAGCTTCTGCATGATATACGAGTATACCGCAAAGCTCACCATCAGTAGCAGCCAGGCTGTTTTGAAAGCAAACCATGGTGAGGTGTTCCAGGTATATGCTTGCACATTTGCCAGATGGCAAATGTGACCTCAATAGTAAAATAATACTATTACGAGAGTGACGCTATCGATGCTGACTATAAACAATTATCGAAGGCTAATACTCTTAAAGTCGCGTCCGGCAACTTGCCCGTGAAAGAACCTTGGTATCCACCTGCGTGTAGGACACTACCAGAAAACTGGGTTACGTGCGTCAGCCCTCACCTCTCCAAATTCCACCTGGCCCGTGCACATGACGAAAAAATTCGACGCCCCCGGCGGCGTCCCCACCCCCCCTGCCACCTGCCGGTCGGGAAGAGGCGTTTCAAGAGAGAAGTCGATATTCTTAACGTCGTCCTAAGCGTTGCTCTTGGCGTCGAACTTGGCGTCGTTGTTACCGCCGTTCTCGTTGTTAGTTTTAGCGCTGATCTTGGCGTCGTTCTTTGTGTCGTTTTCTGCGTCGCGCTTAGCGTCGTTCGCAAAGTATTTCTTATCGCCGTTCTTGTCGTCGTTCCTGATGTCAATATTTCCGTCGTTCTCTGGGCGTACGCCACGCGCTGCGAGCGAGCTACGCGGCAACCCTCCGGGAAGCCGGGTGCCTTCACGGTGATATTTTACGATTGTGGGACAGGTCGGCAAACGTTTCGCGTCAAACACCGCCAACGCCACCAACGCCCCCCGACGATCTGTTTTACCACCATAGAAGCCACTGTTCACCTGCGCAGCAAGCGCTTAGCTCGCACGCGCGCTTTAGCAGCAGATCGTACTCAACCACCGACCACCAGCGGTAGCTGTTACTTTCTTCTCGTAGCAACGCGCGATCCTTTACTCACGCCATTGCTAAGTACAGCACCTCTACGACATGATGGGAACACGTGCATGTCGTAAATTCAGGCGAACGAGAAAACCGTGCACACGTCGGGCAGATAATCTACAGACATATCCTTTACAGATAGATCGTCTACACATAGATGAGGTGGATTCTATAGATCATTTAGATCATCCGGGTCCTATCTTGCCGTTGTGAGGTGGCGTGCAGAACCTGTATGGCTAAAGTAACATACCCACCGCAGAAAACACGTGCTAAATCACGCAAAATGTACAGCATACACCCAGCCAACAGCATGGAGCTAGATCATACAGATGAGGAATCGATCAGCCCTGAAGAACCTTTATCGCTGGTATGTGGGAATCGATGATCTGCCCGATGTTTGGGCCGCGCAAATACGCGGCAGCCTTCTTGCGTGCAACGTGTCTTGCCGGCGATGTTTGTTGTTACCTTTAATATTGCCTACGTTAGCCGACAAAAGTGCAGGAAGCGTGAACTTCAGCGTTGATCACCTTTAACATAAACATGCCCCGAACGAAGAAGGGAAAAAACACTATTGGTCTCTCCACAGTATCCTACTGGGCTCCAGTACCCTGTTGGACTATGGTAGCTTCAACGTTGATCACTCAGGAGTAATTCCTCGACAGCAGACAGCCCTAACCCTAAGCGAACATATTGGACTCTCTACAGTGGACTATTGTATTACAATAGCCTATTGGACTACAGAGCAGCTTCAACAGTCATCACTCGCAAAAAATTCCCCAAGCAAGAAGAAGAAAACCAAGGGAAACCAAAACGAAAGGAAAAGCTGTGCACGAGATCTTGCTCCATTCTGTACTCATGAACTACTCCTTGGTAACTATGTCCTGTATCTACTTCAACTGTTGTTTGTGTTTTCACTGGAGTCTGACAGAGGAGAAGGCTTGGTACCGGCCAGCATTACGGCGTAGGTCCACAAATACGATTACCCAATAAGAACGTCAATATCACTTTGGGGGGAAGGGCGGGCGTACTCATTTGTTGGTTGCCTTAGTCATTTGACCATTGACCACGCATCCCTTTCGAGACGGAGTTTTTTTTCGGGGGGGGGGGGTGCTATGCAGCAAAAAACAAAAAAAAAACGCGCTCAGCAGCGAGCGTAACACGGAATCCTACACGATAGCCTAAGGTTGCCGAGGTTTGGTGCAACCGCACGGTTTCATTTTGAGCAATATTTGGTGTTTCTCGTTGGCAATACTGGAATCAAGTAATACTGCAATGCCGTAAACCATCAGTATGCAATGGTACTGTAGCTCAGTCCAGGATGATAGTATACACAGCAGTATCTATTTTTTTCCCACAACATTTTTCTCTACGACAACGTATCGTAGATGCTTCGTTCCGACTTGAATCGAACATATTTTAGGATACTGCGGCAGAAGTAGTCTCTCTTCTATCGCTCTGGAGTAACGAATTCATCCCACTTTTCATACACAGTCTCCATGATCGAGGCCCGTTGGGTCAAGACATCCGTTGGTGCAACTTACGGTCGGTGGTGCCGAAATGCTGCTCTTGTTGAACGGGTCGATTGTTTTTCCAAAGGCCGGTTTGTCCCGGGTGACCGTCCTGCTTTCAGACGATGGTGTCGATTGGCGTGCTTAGTGTCGGGCCCCACGCTATCGAAAAGTTACGGGATGGCGCGTATTCCCTTGGATGTGCGCAAAGCTATCGTGACCGTCCACCCGTCGGACAGACCATCTACAGATAGATCATCCTCAGGTAGATCATCTACTCATATATTACCTACTGATGTATGATCTTCAATAGATCATCTGGATCAGATAGATCAGATAGATCCTAAGCTTCCGCTACGATAAGTTGTGCAGGATCTGTATGGAACATATTTGACCAATGAAACATGTCCTAGATCATGCAGATTCTACGCCCCCTCACCCGTCAACATGAGCTAGATCATACAGATCAGGATCTATCTGACCTGGAAGATCTAGATCGTCACAGGGGCACAATAACAGCATCTCGTTTTATCGCTGTACGGCGGGGACAATCACGTCGGTTTCGGACAATGTTTATGACTTGTAGCCCCTTTGTGGCTTGATGACGTCAGTATGAGTAGTATCGCGTACTAAAACACGATAAATATGCGGCAGCACTCGTCCAAGTAGAGAGCGTGTGTCAGGGTATCCTCGGTTCCCCTCTATTGTTGTGGGGGCGTTGATACTTAGAAGTATACGTTTTTCCTCCTGGTTAAGAAATACTTGCCCTCCCTCTCAGAAGCTCTGAAGAGGCGACCAAGAACTAACAGGGTTCTGTGGCAGTGCTACCTACTGAGTTACAGGGGTAAAATACACAGCCCAAGTGAAGAAAAAAAATGAAAATAAGGATTTTTTTGGGGTAGAAGAGCCTGCTATGTGACCTCGGATCTGAGTTACGAGTTGGAAGGAGAGAAAGAAGAAGATGTGCGAAGATAATAAATGGGATGAGCAAAAAAAAAAAACATGTGATCACAACGGTTGCAACGGTTTTCCATTCCGATCTCTGGGGGTGTGATGTGTGTGTGTTTTCTCTTTTTCACGGACGCCCATATATATGGGAAAAAAAAACTCTCCGACTACGGCCCTGAATTGTGTCAACCCTTTCGAAACCCGTTTCTACAAGAGCGATAGGGACTACGTACAGCACGGCACCACGCAGAGCGACGAGTGGGAACATTTTCTCCTTCTTTCTGGGCGGAGCGTGCAGCATTTGTAGCAAGCACAAAGTATAGTCGTGATGCGCGTGTGTCTCACAGCTTCTTGTACAGCAGGAGGGGTCCCTCTCTATAGTGCCACCGGTGCCCGATATAGTGCCCGTAAAATCGCTTGGCACGGATGAGATTAACTAGTGTGACAGTGTGCGGAATATTGCCGGCGCCTATATTGCCGGTGTATTGGCCTGCCGCATACAGGAATTATCGAGGAACCGCTACTGCTGTGCCAGGTATTATTGCGGTTCGGATACTGTACCTGGCTGTTTGGTGTGGCCGATGCTGCACTACGTAGGCCTTTTTTCAGGCGATTTTCCTCTCCGAAGGCCCACAGGGATTAATATCAATATTTGCGGCGGCTTGAACATGGAAAGGACACATCGACCCTGCCATAAAAGAATGAGAACCCATGTGCCTCTCGTCGCAGCTGGTAGCCCATCGCACACACCAATCTCTATATTGGCAACGGACGGTACGTACTGCTCGTGGGATCCTGCGTTCGTTCGCATCCATATTTACCACTGCGTTCGTTCGCATCCATATTTACCACGATCATGGCTCCATTTTCACATCCGAAGTGAAGATCCCCGGTGTTTAGCGGGGTGTCTCTCCACTCCGAGACAACACCAAGTTCTCCCAACGTCCAGAACACGGTATCGCTCGGTGAGCGTCACTATGACATGACGCGACCAACCCGCGACCGGTACGACCGTGTCATGCTCCTTGACCGAGCTCATTCACACTCTCAGGACGAGGCATCGGAACGA
This sequence comes from Nereocystis luetkeana, assembly GCA_031213475.1. NCBI lineage: Eukaryota > Phaeophyceae > Laminariales > Laminariaceae > Nereocystis > Nereocystis luetkeana. Next base: position 4,414 of record JARUPZ010000918.1, on the reverse strand, counting down.
TGAGCCATTTTTATGGCCAAATTCGCAGGCATGGACAAAACGACAGATGGACTCAACTCACCTAGTCAATGCAGCAAGGGTGGTCATCGTGCCAGTCCGCTGCAGCGGTTGATCGGGCTGCTACGGAAGCCTACCTCGTCGGAAGTAACGAGAAGTCGCGGAATGAGAAAATCGGTTATACCGCTAAACACGCCAATAAGAACAATGGAAACCCATACAGCGAAGATGTGCAAAAAATATCGATTTGCTCCACAATTGCGACAAGGTTGGGGCGTACATAGCTGAGACTAGCGTGCACGACGTCGCTTGCTCGCAAGCACGGTCAGTCATCCTGCGTACGGGTACGCCTTTGGATAGGAGCTGCACTGGTCAGAGCTCATCATGGCTGTATTTTAGGATGAGCTAGCGGGAGGGACTGTAGGCGGCGTAACCGGAATGCCCGTCGTATATCCATTGGACACAATCAAATCCACCGGTACGCTGCTGCTGCGTTGCCTCGCGGGTTGCGCTCCCCTGCCTGAATGCGGCGTAGGTTATGCTAAGACTGAAGGCGACTCTCGAGGTGCTCCGTGGAAGTGCACAGCTCTGTGGGCTCACATGCCAGCGTTTCGTAATGCTTCGCTTGCAGTCTGTCCCCCGTGCGTACGGTTGTCTACTTTCAGCAATAATACCAGTACAGAGGTACCAGGTACTGGTATCAAACTTCAAACTGTGTTCGTCTACTGAAGTATAATACCAGGTACCTGGTAGTACAAAAGATTACACACCTCACGCAGGTCATGATCTACAGTAGATGATCTAGTTCCTCGCCTGCAGTTGCGAGAGGTTGTGCAGGATCTGCGTAGTATATATCCAACCCGAGATCCATTGCTGCACCATACCTTAATGCAGGTTATTATACAAATCCAGTCGGCAACAACTGTAGATCATACACGATCACGAATAGATCTGCCTTGATTTATCTACGTGTAGGTCACTCCTGATCACCGGAATCAACGTTAAATTTGTCCGAGGTGTGGAGGGTTACGAGTTCACGAACGAGTACTACCCGTACCTCGTGTTTCGTCGCGGATATGCAGCGGCAACAACGGCATCAGCAACAGCACCCGTGATCGTGGTGCGTAGTGCAGATCGATACAGTTGACAAAAAGACAAAAATACCAGGTGTATCCATCCTGCGATGTCCGCAATGTTGGTGGCAGCTTCTGCTGTGTACGTGTACGTATGCTGTACTGCTGATGTACCCTCCCCATCGGGTCTTCCACCCTTTCATTTTTTTCTTTCGGCTTAACTTTAGCATCTTCGTAAAAGCGTCGCCAAGTTACAAAATCAAACCACCGAGCCACCCTTGGACCCTTGCCTTTGGTCGGGGTCTTTTTAGCCTCGTAGACAGAGTGAACTACGCGTAATCTTAGATTTGACAAAGCGCCCCTGCTGTAGTCATATTACCTGGTACTGCTGTAAATGTCATGCCTGGTACACGAGTTACGTACCACTCTGGGTTGCTCTGGGCGTAAATATACTCCCTGTTTCCACTTTTTTTACTGAGAAAGTCAAAGTTTAAACGTTATCATCACATGTAGTATCATACGTACGGTGGGTGACATATTCCAGGCCAAAATGGCACCATATATGCACTACTACTGTAGTATCATCACATGATAATTGTATCTGTCGTCCGACAATGTACACCGCTTGTTCCAACACACCATCGTACTAAAGGGAAATCATATTAATACGTCGGAAAGAGCGGAGTGCAGATTGTCTCCGGCTGGGCGGAGAGCAGTACGCGACACTGCTCGAGAAACTCTCATACACACTACCAGGTATTATTGGTATTTTGTATGCCAAGGCATATAGCGAGCGACCTGTGTGTATTCTTAACGTTGACCCCTTTGTTGGGACCCCCGAGGATAGAGAGACCGAAACAAAGACAACTTTTGGTGTTCTCAACCATGTATTTACTAGCAGCGTGAGCACCCAGCTGTACGAGTGATATCGTGTGATGTCCATGCCGGACGACTCCTTGCACTAACCATTGTAACTCGGACACCAATTAGTAAGAGTATCATGCCTACATCACGCTGTTGCATTTGCTTCAAAACGTCACTGTATCGTCAAGTTTCCCCTCTGAAGTGCCAAGAGAGTTAACTACTACATACAGTAGTTTTCGTACAGGGGGCGGCCTATACAATGGATCCAACCACGCCGTCTCCGAGCATTTTTGCTCATATCAGCAGTTCTCATAAAGCGTTCGAAGGGGTTTGCGGAGGTTGCTGTTCTCGGTCGAGAGGAATAAAAAACTTGTTCAACATTTATCTCACAGAACTACTCGTTCTCTCTCTACAAATATAGGGACTCGAGAATTACAGGCTTTGGAGGTTTATTAAGTACCTGGTAGTTTCATTTCGTCATAACCCACGAGACCGGAGCGACTGCTTGCAACTCACAGGTCATAAAACAAAATTTGTAACCTACACCCCGATATCAGTGAACCACTGCAGAAAGTTGAGAGCTTTATTTCGTGAAAGGTACACAACGAAGGTGTTTCTCCACTTCACGATAATAGGCGCATAAAGAGAGACTTTGGCAGCACGAAAAGGGGCACGTTAATACCAGGTAGGTATTTCTTTGTTTAAGGTGCAGTAAGAGAGTATTTGCTGTAGATCTTGATCTCGTCCAAGGTGTGCACAAAGAGCGGATTTGTTTCTTTATTTCGTAAAATTTGCAGGAAGGGAAAGCTTTTCTTGCTGAAAGGCGTGCACAAAGGAGAGGATGGTGGGGCGATTCTCGAAGTATGATAGGACAAGAAACACCACCCGTGAATTATTGGGGGTGGAGAATTGATGAGACGGTTTGAATCTGTGATTAAATATTGAAGACGAACGCGACTGATTATATACTGGTATGTATTTATGCACTTCGTGCAAGGTGCAGAAAGAGAGAATGAGCCCGTCCCTTGGCGAACGTTCAACGTCTGAGATGTCGCTTCGTCGCTTGGATTACTGGTATAATTAGTTTCGCGTCATTCGATTTGTTTACGGTGCGTGAGTTTATATAATATGTTACATAGATACTTAGCCATGCGTGCAAGGTAGAGTTAATCACACAACCAGTATTTGCCAGGATACTAACACAATAAATAAGGAGCTCCACATCCGACCCAAATACCAACCGAAAGAACAATTGTACGTGCAACCACTCGAACAACCCCAAGACATATATTACATTGTTTAACTTATTATTCGGATAGGGTGTCTAATAAAACGGGCTGCCATTCCTGAGTTGAGGAAACCCGTCAGCAGAAGTGTTTGGGTCCAAACGCACCCAGCCTACTCGTGAAGTATGATATTAATATCATAGCATGGTTCTATTGCACAGCGCATACGTGTCCCAGAAGGTGACATCACCCGATCACAAGCGGGAAGCAAAGAGGCAGTGCACAAAGCAGTTCGGGGATTGCTTAAGAGTGACCAGTGTTGAAGCTCACGAGCATTGTCGGATAGCAAGCGTAAAAAATGCATCATTAATACATTGTAAGATATGCCTTGGAGACAAAGTCAAATGAAAAACAGCGATAGTCACGCCTGCTGTGAGATCGCGCGAAACAGCGAGTCACGCCAAGAGTGAGATCGGGCAGTAAGGCGAACCGACGAACAGGCAGACGTACAGCCAGACGGACACTCATACACTGGGACAGACAAACAAAACAAGCAGACCAACAGACAGGCAGACAGACAGACAGACAAAACAAGCAGACAAACAAAACAAGCAGACAAACAGACAGGCAGACAGACAAACAAAACAAGCAAACAGACAGACAGACAGACAGACAGACAGACAGACAGACAGACAGACAGACAGACAGACAGACAGACAGACGGGCAGACAGACGGATGGACGGACGGACAGACGTGCGGACGGACGGACAGACGTGCGGACGGGTTGACAGACGTGAGGACGGACGTGCGGACAGACGGACGGACGGACGGGCGGACGTGCGGACGGACGTGTGGACGGACAGACACACAGACAAGCAGACACTCGATAAACGGGCATACACAGAAGCAGACAGACAGGCAGGCACGCAAAAAAATACGGACGGACATCGGCAACAGTTTTGCTTCGAAGAACCAGGGTGGCGCTGGAGTATTATGTGCGTTGCGGGGTTCGTTGCCCTTGAGCGGTGTGGTGTTGCGCTCTAGCAACGGGGAGGCAAGGAAGAACACCGGACCCGTTGTATGGAAGGCGAACGCTGTTACCGGGCCGTGACCAGAAGGAACCGACGATATTTATCCGTCGGGCAGGAGGGTTGCTGCAACGAGGTGGTCCCCAGGAAAAACGGGGGATTCGTCATATGAAGGCGCACGCTATTACCGGGCCCGAAAGGTCTATTTTGTATACGACGATAGTT
>JARUPZ010000917.1:0-26864 GCA_031213475.1 Nereocystis luetkeana | reverse complement strand
CTGCTGCTTGTGCTGCCCAACTAAAAAAATGCATTCGCGTCATGTTGTCAGGTTGCGTTTCGGACTTTTCTGAAAGAACAAGGTGTTTTTTCACATGATTTTGAATTTTGGAAAAATGACGGTTTCACACTTTTCTTGTCTCTCCTCCTCAATATGTTGGGGTTGTCCATGCACAGATTCATACCCTTGACCAACGACGATCTTGCCCCGACATCCAGTCTCCAGCGACAATCAGTCGCGCAGACAGTGACTCATCCACATATCGGATAGATCCTTATCAATACACCATCTATTATTGTCGATCCTAAAGTCGCCGATATAAGACGTTGTGTTTACCGCAGCCGTAGTTTTTTTGTACAGGAGTACAGATCTAGCCAGTAAAAACGTGGCAGGTCATGCCGGTTGTTCGGTCCTCCCCCGGCAGCGTGAGAGACTGTAGATCATTCAGATCACGAATACCTCTGTCTTGAAACACCCAGATCAACCAGTGGGGGTCGGTGACCAGAGATCTGTAAGATGTGCAGAATTCTCCGCGACGAAACACAGCGGCAGTAGATAGCACCGTGCCGCCCTGTATAATGAAACTTATACCATCCTGCCGCGTGTGAGAGCCGTATACATTACCTCCTCATTTACAGAACACGCTGAAATTGGATATGATGTACTACTGTACGTTTACAGTATACCGTACATATCTTGCACAACAGACCATGGCGACAGGTTAGGATCTACACGATACTTATCGTGGATGTAGACGGTGCATATATATCGTCGTCTATTCGCTAGATGCGTGGAAGGTCGGTTCGGGCCAGACGAGGTACAACATGCTGTCAGATCACCGGCCGCGGAGCACCACGAACATGCCAAGAGTGTACTATTAATCAGTATACGTAGACGTCGAGCATACAATAGTTAAATCTCGTTGGGTGGTGTGCACAGGGAATATTCAGTCGTACATAGGTCGCAGGTTTACCTCCCCGAGGATTTGTGCTGACCCGCTCCTTAGCTGTGTGAAAGTGATTTATGGCCGAGATGCGACCAACCCACTTAAGGCCTCGGCCGGAAAGCCGTCAGCACGGCGGGCGAGATTTCTCTACTCCCCTACTGAGTACAGCTTTCCATTGGGTGCAGGGGTCCGGAAGCAGAATCCGTGCTTGTCCGAGTCTACGTCGACGGCGCGCGATCTCGCTCGACGGTCGATGGCTGTTGGGGACGCTGTACTCGATATCATTCATAGCCGTAGTCGTATGACCATAGACCTCGACATCTTTGCGATTCCAGGACCAAGCACGTCGGGTTTTCACGTATCAGGCAGGCGTCGCTTATACCAAGCGCGGAGTCCCGTGAGGTGTTCGCTGGGTCGCGTGAAGGGCGAGCTGCATCTTACTAAGAACCGCTTGTGACGCGGACTTCCATGTTGATTTGCAGCGTCAATGAACTGATTTAATTTCTGGTGTTGCCCCCTCCAGAGACAGGTTGTCGGAGGGGGGGGGGGCTGTGTGCTCGATAGGAGAGATGTACTCTTATCTTATGCCTGGCCGTAGTCGTAAGACCATAGACCCTCGTATCCTACAATGCCGGGACGGAGCATGTCGGGTTTTCACCGACGAGGCAGACATTGCTTGCACCAGGTGCGAAGCGCCGTGAGGTGTCCGCCGGGTCGCATGAAGGGTGGGCTGCATCCTACTAAAAACCGCTTGTGAGGTGGACTTGCCTATTTATTGGTGACAGCGTCAATGAGTTAAATTAATTTCCGGTGTAGCCACTTCCAGAGGCAGCAATGGGAGTACTATGTAACTGCCTCTTGGGTGCCTTACCTTGAACACTACGTGATACGATCAATTCCCTTGTGCGGAGTAAAGGTTCTTTACCTCGCACAAAAGATGTACCTCGACGAGCAGCTGTGGACGACCGCCAAAAATAAAATAAAAAACGGTACCCTGGTTGTCTTTCTCACGTAGTGAGCGGCACGTTTTTCAGTGTCGTTGCCAAGCGACCTCAACCCAACCTATGGGGGGGGGGCATTCAGACGAACGTCCGTGAAGCCACGGGGGCAACAATACTTTTGGGATTTTGATCCTACGTAACGGTGGGGACGCCTCGCCGTGTCTGCCCACGAAGGTCTCCGTCGGTATATCGACGGGTGATACGTGCTGCGGTAAAGGGTGCACCTGCAATTTTCTGAGGCTCCTCGCACCTCACCAAAGGAGTTATATATTCATATATAAACATATAATAAAATGCACACTTATGCCGACGAGCAACCAAAATTCCATGGCCTTTCGAAAACTACAGTAGTCGCAAAAAACAAACCGTGACATATGGGGTGGTTCTTCAATCGAGAACCCCCGTCACCCAAAACATGCCACCCTCTATGCTGTAGGATGTGTCCGGTCCCAAAGATCCCGGCCGGTGAACCGACGCTTGCTGCGAGGGGAATGTGAGCGCGTTTCGGCAAAAACAAATTCCGACTAATACGGGGGGCCATAGTCAATAGGACCAAATATTTCGAGTAAAAATCGTTAAATATATAGTGTTTTATGTATACCATAGGTCCTATTAACTATGCCCCCCGTAATAGACGAGGAGTACCAAAACCTGATTGGTGGTGTGTACATATACATGTACTATTCGGCACACATTCACAGGCCTTCGGTTTAACTCTTGGGGTGAAAGCGCATATGTGTTTTTTTGAACAAATTTAGAGTTTTGGGTGAAGGTAAAGAGCTACGCACCCTGAGGAGGAGAGAGCCTTGGAAACTCCACTTATTCCTTCCAATCTCGGGAGTCACACCTCCGCCCCCCTGTTCCGTCTCGAAACGGATGCGTAGGCAAATAAATAAATGTCGAATGACTAAGGCAATAAACTAATGACCCCCCCCCCCCCCCCCCCAATCCCTGACCTATGGTATGGCACAAGAGCTTGCTTGTGTTCTTCGGAGGATTATCATTTGTAGAGGTTTATCTGTATACCTTCACCGAAAACCTGGGGGTGGTATACCGTGATTGATGGGGGCCAATATCCACCGACCCCTCGATACGTAGCGAATCAGTTTGGAAAAAGCGAAAAACGAAAATCGGCTGCTCAACGATGTTGGACAAAGGTTTTCCTCCGACTAGGAATCTCTCCCGCCAGCCAGAAAACCTCTACCCCAAGAAGTCCCTACTTCTATCACCGCCCGCGTCCCCTCTCCCCTCTAGAACCAGACCCGCGGTGTTTTGGGGGACAACGCGTCTGCGCGATGTTACGCCTCGCAGGAGAAGTTATCACCCTTTCTCTCTTGGGGGGTCAAGATTCGCGCATTGTGTTAGGGGGCGTCCTAGTTGTTGCGACGGTGCCGTTGGCCGAGACTGTTCTTTCTGAAGGCGTAAAGAATGTACCAGCTGTTTCTCTCTGACGGGTGCGAAGGAACGAGGTGTTCACTGCCGATTCGGTGGTGGTTCCCTCCTTACACCGCCTGGGCCGAGGTGACGTTGGGGATGAACGCGGCGATACATAGGGGTGCGTGCACTGGTTTTGTTTCTTCGGCCTCCTCACGTGATGGACTCTATGAAAACCCACCGAACACCGGCCCTATAGAAAACAAAATACAAAAGAAAACATCCGTGAGGCCCGGTCCTAGGTGAACCACGCCAGAGATATTGTTCCCGGTGGCATCGGGTAACTACTTCCTCAGTAGCAATGGTTGAGGAGTGGCGTCGATGATGAACTCTTTGATTTTTTTGTTTTATGATCCTCGGGTAGACTGGTAGGAAAAACAAAACTTGAGCTAACCTCGTTTCCCCTCCTAGGTACTTCGCGTGTGCTAACTCACCCCGGTCGCCCCCCCCACTGCAACAACATGAAAGGAACCGGCTGCTGCCGCTGCTACCGCAGGGCAAGCGTGAGCATGTTAGCCAGACGTAAAACTGTCTACAGACAAAAACGTGCTACCACTACTACTGCCGTTTCACCCGTATTTCTTCGCGATTGGGATGCTCGAGGCAACGCACAGACCAGACGGAAGCAGCGACATCAAAGGGGGGCAGAAAGGGAGGCCCGGAACAGCCTCTGAAGAGTACGCTTGAGAACACCCGGAGCGAGGGTCGGTGATGTGATTGCACTACAGACACGGTAGTGGGGCCCTTTCCCTTGTATTGGAGTCGATGTCATGCACGTATGTATCTGATGTTCCCGACTACGCCCCGGCCGTCCTCATGTATTGGCACCAAGCACGTAAGCACCGTGATAACAATGAAGCCATTCCACAGTAAGTAGGAGTAGAACGAGGTCAATTCCACGGTATACGAGTGGTTGCCAAGTAGCCACAGCTCTTCACACGAACAGCTCGGTATATCTCACCCGGAAACATAATTATCTTTTTTTTTTTGTTTTTTTTGCGCAACCCAACCAACATTTCCATGCCCTACAGTAGGCCCAAAACGAGTATTGATAATTCTATACAGCAGGTAAAACAGTATCATACTAGCGGCAGTTACGCAATGGACGAGCTCAACTCCGGTCCCAAAATATTCAGCCGAAAAGAGAGTGGCATCCGAACCGTGGGAGTGGTCAATGGGAGGCTGGTGTCCGACGCGTGCAATGCCTACTTGAGTAACGCCGGACTGGTTTGAAAAATATGCACAACGTGAGCTATGATCGCAGCAAGCGTTGGGGAAACATAGACAACGGAGATGAGGAACATCCTGGGGGGGAGTGAACGATAACTACAGCAGTACTGTAGGTATGCGGGAACAATAGCCTCAAGCTGCCTCGGATTCGGAAGAGTTAAATGGTGATCCGGCACTGCAGCATTCGGATGCTCGGTCATCCAAGACAAGAAAGTCTAGGCGGTAATTGGTTTTGGAACCTGGCGGGCATCTTAGAAGGAAAAGAGGAAGAGAGACGTTGAAAGAGGAGGCGAGGGATGCGTAAGAGGTGATACATGGGAGGGTATTGGTGCATCTGGCTGAAGTGAGAAAAATCATTTCTGAAAAACAACAACGAACCATACACAATAAAACACATTTGGTTCGACACATACATTGCAAGAGCTGCGTCCGACACAAGAATGCCATGGGGAGTGCCAAGTATAGAAGTTTTTTCCAGGAAAAGCAAATGGGATGGCAGCATACCCGACGTATGCCCTCAGTGGAGGATCCCAGGTAAAACGAGGAACGCTGAGGCGCAAATGGACAACCTGTGTCGTACGACAGGCCTCGTCCGGGGAACTCCTCGTGACCTAAGCCACAGTACCGCTCCACGATATTCGCGTCAATAGCTCAGACTGTTTTGGGAAGCATGAGATCCACTGACATAGCCATAGTCGGGGCACGGAACAGGAGGACTTAGTGACACGGGGGATGGGGGGGGGGCAGGAGACATGAGGGCATCGGCTCGGGCAGGCAGGCAAAGACAGGGAATGGGGAAAGAGGGGGCAGGAGACAGGAGGGGACCCAGGGAACGGGTGACAGGAGGGGACAGGGAACACGGGAGAACAGGGGCCAGGAGATTGCGTGACAGGAGACAGGAGGGGGCGGGGGATAAGCCGCGTTAGGTAGACATTTGGTGGCAAACTGGAGTTTTCAGCGCGGCAGGGGGGTACCTAGTCGGTCCAGGTTCTTCGCACGAGCATCTCTATGCCGCACACACTAAAATCGACTTCGACAACACATTAAAGCCTAAAGCGATGAACACATCCACCGACCAGGGACATACTTAACGTAGTTGTATGAAACGAATCGGACCGCAAATATACTGGACAGTCCATAAGTTGAGGAACCCCGCGAGTCAGCAGAGGCCACTTGCTTGAATCGTCATGGTGCTTGAGCGAAATAATATCCCAACGCTACTATTTTTTTTTCTGGCGCTCGAGCGACACGGTTATCATTAAGATTCCTGCGCTATTTCCAAACACTATGTAGCCAGGACTGCTTTAAACACTAGCCAACGTAGGCCTGTATCCTACCCCCCACCATCGGTGCTCAGTGACACAATGCCCGCACGTACGGGGGGGGGTCAGAGATCTGTCCGTGGACTGTTCTGTAGCACGGTTGGTCCCGTGTGCGGACCGGGCCCCTCTTGTCAGGATGCCTCCGGCAAGCATAGCACGAACAAACCATAGCGTAAATATATCTGACCGAGGCGTTCTACGATGCAGGTATCACATTTGCGAAAAAAACACTCTGAGCCACCACAGCGTCTTTATCGGCCGCCAGTTGAATGGTGCGTATGTAACTTGTGCTGTACCGGGTTGGGCATAACGCGTGCGTGCACGAACGAGATGCGTGAATCATCAGCCGTACCTAGTATGTTGGTCCCCGTTGAAGTCCGCATTAGACCTTAAGGGGACGTATCAGCCTGAGAAAAATCGGGGTGAACCTCTCTATCATTTAACGCCTCGACCTGCATTAGCAGGTAGAGGTTGCCCCCTTTGAGACTTCAGAGGGAAACATTGACGACCGAAAGTGACGTATAGACCATCACTCACGGCGCGTGTTCGGGGGATGGAAACAAAGTGGTGTCCGAGTTAAAGCGCAAGAAATCATCCGGTAGGGGCGCGACATAATCCTTCCCGTGCTGTTGAGGGCCCGTCTTGGGGTCCCGAAGAAGTTGAGCAGAGGGAGTTCTACTTCGCGCGTAGGCCTTTCCTTTCTTCTGTGGGTTTTGTTTCCGTCGGGTTTCTTCATATTTCTGGGAATGTTTGTGAGTGATCAACGTTGACGCTACCCGTGACTGCACATCATTGTCGCATGCATGGCAGACGCAAGGTGAATCCAATTATGACATAACCAAATAGAAAATAAACAGTCTTGAACCTTGGCACAAGCGCACTACAACCTTCGGTATGTATAGTCGCTAAAAGTCCTGCACGTCCTCTTGACTGGAGAGAAGCGGGCAGCTTTGCAAGCTGCGTACTACGTCTCGTCTACGTCGTATACCCCATTTCCCCCTGAATTTTACCAAGTGTGCGATAAGCCGTTCGCGCGTATTTTTTACCACGGGTTTGTATTTCCTTGTCGACACAGGCCAGTGACCCCCCTGGATGCTACCCCGGTCAACAGGACAACTTCCATAACCATTCTGCGCACTGATACGACTACCAGTGTATACCTGGTATCCCGGATAAGGGAGAGTAATCATACATACCGGTATGACTTTGCATAAAATCCTTTGCGTTGCAGCCTGGCTGCCTTTTTTTTTTGTTCCGTTTCCTTTCCATCCTGACTGCGGCAACACCCACCCCTGCTGCCTGCGGTCTTCTGCCTGGGCCGCTTCAGAGAGAGAGAGAAAAACCCGGTCTAGCAAGCGAGCGGCGGACAGACAGACGTGGTCACTATGGTGGTAGTTGTGCTTATTTCATACTGGTATGTATGTATGAAATACGCGTGATATAGTTCCCGCTCTCGAGCTACGCTTGCTTGCAGTGTCGCTGATGTTTCTGCGTATCGTCGGCGACCGTTTATTCGGGCCCTGAGCAAGACGGGTTATGCACCGTCAGCCAAGTGGGCGACGGACAAGGATAGTGAGTGATTGAGTTATGCACTTACCTATATTTCTAAATAGTATAGCTAGCTACAACAGCGTAAACAATTATTCATATCGGATTGATTCCGTGTGGGAGGACTTGCGACCGCGTGTATTTGTTCGTACAGTTTGACTCAGGGTTGTACGAGCGTCCTACAACCGCTGACTGGCATTGCGGTAAGGGGGTGGGGGGTATGATGCCATAGTTTTCACTACCATCGCGTTCAAGCCACTCGGACGAGTGGCTGCGTAGATAACACAACCTCGGGGCTTGGAGCATATTTCGAAGCAAGTGAAACCAACACAAATGAAAAATATAACAACTGTGAAATAAATTGGGCAGTCATTTAGCCGAGGGGCTTGGAACGGGTGAGAACAGAAGGGCCCACAGTAAGCATGACCCCAATGTAGCCGTTTTCCTCTTCTCCTTGTACAAGAGACCACAATGGCTCATAGGGGAGAGGGGCGGTCGCTTCATCTATGTGGCCACTCGCACGAAATGAAGGCATCAACATGTACAAGACGCGCAGAGTACGAGTGTCACCCTCGCGCGTTTTTCTCTGGGGGCTTCGTAAACCCTTGGAGGCACTGTACCGAAGTATGCTTGCAAGCGCGATGCCATTAGATTTGAAAAAATAATCATGCTTTCACCCTCCAATAATTTTGGGGGCATGCCGGAGACAAGCGTAGCAACTCCCGCCGAATCGTGTCATGACGTTGTGGCGTTCCGAGAAGATTCGCACCTTGCGGTGTTGTTATCAACGCTAATCCTGAACCTGACCCTGACCCAAGCAACCGCAGGAACCTACCAGTATCAAAAGCCTACAGCGGCTTCGTGGACTGTCAACCTTTTGGCCGGAGCCACGATAAGTCGTGGGCTCAACGCTGAGGGCCTCTACTTTCTTAACGTTTTTATTGTCTGCCTTGCCTCTCTTCGCGCAGAGTCGGTCCAAGGCACCATCGACAACCTGCTTGACATCGTCCGAGAAATTGCCGCCCCGCTCTCACAGGACAAGATAGGGTGCAAACAACGCCTTCCTCGCCTTTCGGCCGAGGTTTGGATAGGCGCGAGGGAGGGGTGGGGGTACTCGATATCTTGCCGTAGTCGTATGGCCGTAGACCCTCGCATCCATACGCTGCCGAGACGGAAAACGTCGGGTCGGTACTCGATAATATCATGCATGGTCGTAGTCGTATGACCATGGAGACCCTCGCACTCCTAAAATATATGCCGGGACAGAGCGCGTCGGGTTTTCATCGACCAGGCAGACATTGCTGGCACCGAGTGCGAAGCGAGTATTCTTCAAAACTGTAAGTTAGGGCCGCTCGTGTGCGTTGCCCTGTGTCTCACTTTACAACGAAAATATGAAACTGATTTTCGCACATCGTAAAAAGAAAAACTCCACGGTGGGGTGTTTCGCCCAACCGAAAAAAACTCAAAAGATTAACGCGAACGCATGCATAATACGGTCGTCACTTGACGCGTGCTACAGTGTACCAGGTACCTGGTATACGATAAGCTTATACGGAGCTATTACGGGGGACCATAGTTAACAGGACCTATGGTATACATAAAAACCTATATATTTCGCTATTTTTACTAACAATATTTGGTCCTGTTAACTATGGCCCCCCGTAATAGTTGTAATGATTATGGGTTGTACAACCGTAGGTACTTTACCCCTATAGCTCAAGTACGTGCAGCGACACCTCATATTTGGCCTCGGCAGCAGGACACGAATTCGAATCACACTGCAAACTATGCTTCTAAAGAAACGCTTGCCGCAGGCGTCCCTAAAACGCATGGTTCTCTGGTTCCCCAGGTATTAAAAGGGAGAGTGCAGGTCAACCCCACGGCCGCGTACGGTACCGACGTCCCAAAGACCCCGCCGTTCAGAGGGGTGGGAAGAGAGCGGTACAAGGATCACCGTGGGCTAAAAAATCGATGGATATGTTACCCCTTTTGTCAGTGGGTGCGACCTTCACAATATAGGGCTAGTTGCATGGAAGTGGTGTGGCAGAATGAGCGCTGTGGACAGTGAGACGGGACCGGGCTGTGCTGTGTGCTGTAGTGCACGCGCGGGTGCAACTGGGCATGGCGTCACGGGACCGTGCCCAAAGGCGCAATGCAAAATGTATCTACTTCGAAGTAGCATGGGTGAGCTGTGAAATCATACCTTCACGTAAACGTCCGCGTTTGCAAAACCAAACTGTACGCGCTATCTCCCCGACGTGGGCATCCCATACCAGATCATCTAGCAGAACACTGTAAATGATATAGCAAAGTTCTTGGGGATAGCTCCTTCCCCAGTTGAAGCGCCGCACCACTATGCAGTCAGAAACACACTTCGGGCCCAAGCATCCCCACATCCCACCGCCGCGTGGCATCTAAAGGGCGGGGCGCACAGGGTAGCCCGAACTCAGACCAGCCCTGGAGCAATCCCACCTGCTGGGGTAGCGACTTTTGTCAATAATACCTCACGACGGGAAACAGGATTCTCGAAGTCGTTATGTTCGCGCGAACTCGACAAAATATTTCTTCACTATACGCAAGCCGTAGACCGAACGTTGTCACTTGTCGTATCTCGTAGCACACGAGAAGTATCGGGTAGTTGGCTCATTTGAAGGAGCTCGACCAGCCAGAAACCGCCGAGGAGAAAAGTGAAATCCCTGGTCGTGGGATGAGACGAATCCTCGTCCTTACTCAGCGGTTTTAAGCCACAAGCGCATGCTTTAGTGAAGCATTTGACGGTGGCTTACACGAGCTTGTTGATAGCGGATTCACTTTACTATTTGTACCTTCTTCCCAGAAAGGCTGCACTTTGCGGGCACTATTCTCCCCTTTTTGTTTGCAAGCACAAGGGGAAAGAGAAACTCTACGTTCCAGCAGTAATCTGGAACAGAAAAGAGGTATCGGACGAATATTAGATTAAAAAAACACAGGTTGTCTCCAGAGGTACTGGACGCATAGCTTCCCACTAACGGGAAAGTTTCGGACTCGAAGGTGCGACCCCTCTTCCTTGTGACAAGCTTCAGCTCACAGTTCTTCTGAGGCCCCCCCTCTCTCTAAGAAGAACTCCATACCAACCCAAAACCCCAAGATGCGAATCAAAATATCGTCCATACACGTAAGCCAAAGAGCAACCGCATGGATGGGCGACGTGTGGGCCGACACACTCCGTAAAGCCGCGAGCCACACTTGGTGTTACGGGGGACCACAGTTAGTAGGACCTGTGGTATACTTCAAAACCTATGTATTTAACCATTTTTACCGACAATATTGGGTCCAATTAACTATGGTCCCCCGTTATAGTTGCCTCATCCCACAGCAGCAGGGGTTTGCACTTTTGGGTCCTTTTTTTTGCCATCAGTTTGAGAGCTTCTCAAGGAGCGACTACCGGTTAGCATGATGGATGTTTGGTAATATATTTGGTTGAGGACTACTACTGCTGTAGCGCTTCCAAGCTTGGCCGCATGGCGCCAGCGACGTCCTTATAAGTCGTGTTTCGGGTGAAACAATGAGTTCTTCAGGTTGGGGCATCGGCCCAAAACAAGAAGGCACCATCCCTACGAGGGCACCATTTAATCAGTCGAACTCACAGCTGCTGACGTATTTCATAAGTTTATTTAAAGAAACGTGAAATATTATATCAGCTATGAGTTCGATTGATTATATACCAGAGGTAGTTGATACTCTCAGCTTTGCAAGCTGTGGAACTAAACCCCATACACACGTACGTAACGCGGGTTGATTGGAAGTTAAAAAAAAACGAACCAAGGTGGCGTGACAATCCAACCAATCCACGCGCGCCTACCAGAACCGCACAAAAAATATGCTCTCATCATGCTCTCACAAAAATCCGGATACGAGTATCTTTTGTTACACGGTAGATATTTTAGCAAAACGAACGGGGACTGATGGCCAACCACGGCAATGTCGACCGGCGCATCGTGCAATCCTGTATCATTCATGCATCCCGCGTCGTGTGTACTGCGTCCTATATGCTGCATGTTGTATGATGTATACTGCTGTGCCCTGCGTTCTGTGCCCTGTACTCGTATGTATCCCGTATCCTGCATATATATTGTATCCTATAGTATCCGCATATATATACATCCAGCATCCTGTCACATCTAATCTACTACTACTGCTACAACAACAGCACTGATTATCGGTTTATTAGGCCGCCCGGTTGGTTCCAGTTTTTGAATGTGGGTGCAATCAAGCCGCGTTGTCGCTTGTAGTAGTACCGTTTTTTTTCTCGTGTTTGACACCTACCTACCTACCTGCCTGGCGTCCTTGTTCCGCTTCTCTGCCATCCTGGCTGCGACAACTCCTTCCTGCCAACTGCTGCCCCACGAGCGAGAAGTTTCAGCCTCTAGCCGACGGACGGATCTCTAGCAGCAGAACTACAATTGTAGCCAGAACCGAGCAGGCTCAACATGGGTGAGACGGCTCGTCCCTTGACAGTTTCGGGATTCGTTCTGCGAAGAGGGAGGCAATAATAACAACCGTAGTAGTAGACGAAAGACGTACGGATCATGCCGGGTGTGATATAATATGTACAAGCCAGCTGCTAGGTATGGTCGATTTATCCCCCGTACGACTGCAGGTACGAGTATTCCTTTACAGTTTTTGTTTCTCCTCCGCGGTTCAGTCCACTCTACACAGCCCGAGACCCCGCTCGATCACGACAGCATGAACCTGTAATGATACAGATAGCAGCAGCACCAGCCGCCGAGGCGTGAAAAAAGAGGCCAGCTGAAGGCTCGGCTCTTTCTCCTTTAGCTTTGCGTCAGGGCACTGGCGGTGCAACGCTCGCCAAGACGGGAACACCAACAACGCTCCTCTGTTTGCCAAACCCCCGTACTCGCAGATGAAGTTATCTGTTATGCCCCGTCGTGCTGCCGCTGTACGAGCTTCTTTCATGCCACGTACAAAGCTCATTTTTCGGGCTTGTTCTGCCTCGCAGGGAACTGCATCGTAACCCCACCCTCCAAGGTCGCGGTCATCTCTGGACCCGGAAATTCGCGGGAGGTGATCGGAGAGTGCGCTTTCCAGAAGTGGTTCATCGGTGAGCGTTGACTGCGCGTGCTCGAGCACCATTTCGACAGTGGTCTTGCTCGTACTCGTATACTACTAGAAGGGACATGGATGTGATGCTGTAGGATATTCAGCAAGTGGGTACTGCCGCTGGATATTCTTGAAGCCGTAGACTACCACCGCTCTGCCCAAGATTGTAAGGACATTTACGGTTATACGTACATATACTTATGACTGAACGCTCCTTATTTCCCCGAGGATCGTGACCTTGTAAGATGTTGACCTTGGGTTGTGACCCTTCGCGAACGAGACCCCTCCTTGGAATCTGTTTCGCCGACCGACGTTCACTCTAGACACGACGCTACAGACCAAGCTCGGGGGTGAAAAACCCGTGGTGGATGCTGTCGACACAAGGTGTTTTAAGCGTTTTTTATTTCTTTTTCTGATCATCACTTTTACTTTCCAGCCTAACTCGTAGGAGGTTTTATCCTCAACGATCTTCTGGACAAACCGTGGCCACAAGTGTCGTCCCTTATCCCCCCCGGTGCGTGCCTTTTTTGTCGCGCATAGGGTTCAGCATTCCCACTGCTCGTCGATTTGCATCGAATGTAGCTATCTCAGGCTCTCGCGCTTTCCGCCAGTCACTTTTCTAATGCAAGAAAAAGTTCCTACGAGAATGCACTCGTTGAGACTTGAACCCACGAAATTGATCTCGATCGGCACGCAGACCTCCTACCAAGCCACCGGCGACGCTGGCTGTAATAAACTATACCAGGTACCTGGTAACGGTTTTGCGAACGGCTATGCGTTGAGTATCGCCTCAATGGGTTGAACTCACAGCCGACGTTCATTTTTTTTCTTCGATTTGTTTGTCAATATAAAACGGATTGTTGATGATGCCCGCCGTACTTGTTCTGTCGTGCAGCGTGTCGTACGTATGCTGTCCACCTATCAGGCTAGGCATCGTTGCGCATGTCGCCTACTCTCATCAGTCCCTGAAAGTTACCCAGCATGGGCCAGTCATCTAAAATAGTCATTCTGCGCACGTCGTCTCCCGCCAGCTTCTGGTGCCAAAAGCAAGCCTGGTTGTGCCTAAACGCCACTCGCGCCTGAAAGCTAGCCCAGCCGTGCCGACAGCCTGGTGGTGCGAAACCCCGAACAAATACAGGGAAACTTGTACCGCGAGGAACAATCTCGAAAACTCGAACGGGATTCCAAAGATACATGTCGAGTCGTTGTGCGGTTGAGGATCCGCGCCTCCAAGTCAGAAACGTGTCACCCACGGGAACGTTTCACCCTGACTCTCCGCCTTTCGCTCCTCAGTTGCAGCGGTTAAGGGGCCACCCGTGACTCCGAGATTTTCAAACCTCAATATACCACGTTCTAGTTTGTCCAGATCCAACGCAGAGAAGCATGCCCTATGTAGATCACATGCAGAAAGGTTCGGGGTCTCACGCGGCAACACGATGAGCTACAGCAGACCGTACGGGATCTGGAGTAAACCTCCCTCGGAAGATCTAGATCTAGATCAGAAACAGGGACTCGGCGATGTGTCCGAGGTGTGGGGTTGCTGGAGGCTTTAACGTGTACCCTTTACTGCAGCGCCGACCGTCTATGGTAGGCATTGAAAGCATCGTCTATGGTAGGCATTGAAAGCATCCCACTTTTTCGCGAACTCTTCTGTTCCAAACCCTCTTTCTTTTCCATCCCACCCGTTATGTTTGGCCTACATCTCCAGATTCCTTCCTGTTCGCAGCCCAGATCCGGGCCTCCAGAGCGGGCACTCCTCCCCCCTCCCCGCTACGGTGCATGCCATTTTCTTTATCGCGGAAAACGTTCAGCCCGACTGACCCTGATTTGAGTGATATGTTCCGAACGTTGGAGCAGATTGCGATTTGGATGGTCTCGTACGTCATCACATACATGCCTTTGAGAGAGGTCGTGCAGGATCTGTACGCAGCGTAGATCTAACCCAGGAAACATGCGCTAGATCCAACCCAGAAAACACGGAGTGCCACACCCGGCAGCGCGATGAGCTAAACTACATAATATTGGAAATAAAGCTGCCAGAAACGAACTAGATCATGAACTGGGAACCGATCATCTGCTCGGGTTCTGAGGTTGTGGAGGGCTCCATCGTTCAACCTCTTCTGGAGCGCCCATCGTCTATTGGTGGATATTGGAAATACCCGACGTTGCGAATTTTTCCGTTCTGAACCCTTTCTCCTTTTGTATCCCATCCCTTTTAATTGACCTACTTCTCCAGCTGCCTCCCTGTCGTATCCAAGGTCCGGAGTTTCGCGTAGCCGGCGCCCCCCCCTCCCTCCCCACTACGAAGCATCATACATACCAAGTCTACTACTAATGCGGCGAAAACATAAGCCTGATCCACACACCGGATAGGTCACGATCTATTATTACGGGGAACCATAAATAGGACCAAATGTTGTTAGTAAAAATGGTTAAATATATAGGTTTTTATGAATACCATAGGTCCTATTAATTATGGTCCCCCATAATAGTAGAGCGCGTCTTCATCCTAAGCCGCCGTTGTGAGACGTCGTGCAGTGCCTGCCTAGCATACACCCAACCGAGGAAACAATAAATTGCTCGGGATTTGACTGCTTTGCCCCCAAAACGGGGCTGCAGTGCTAAAGGGGTATAGGCTCCTACGCGGCAACATGAACTAACCGCTTGGACCATCCAGATCAGCAATCGATGTCGGCCTTGCAAAATCCGAGTAGGACGTCGAGCGGGAACCGACGATTCATTCGGGGTGTTGGAGTACTTTTTCCAATATATTGTGCTGCGGGCGTTGGTTGTGGTCACGCCGTGCCGTCGTCGCCGCCCGCGCAGAAAACGTGGAATACCTGAGCCTTGAGCTGATAACTTTGTCAGTAAGGAGCGTGGAGGCTGAAACCGTGCGAGGCGTTCGCTTGACGATTGGTGGCACGTGCCAGGTGAAGGTAGACGCCTTCCAGAAAGAGGACATGACGAGGAACCTGCCCCAGATCAAGCTCGCTTGTCAGCACTTCCTTGGGAAGGTCAGTCGAGCGCGAAGAATTGCTGTCCTTCTAAAAATGCCACACCGTTTTAGAGCAATGCTGTTGTAGTTGCGTCAACTAATTGCTAAATATGCAGCATGCCGTCCCCTGTAGAGCTCTGCCCAGTACAGGGCTCAGCGCGTCCGTCTTGAGGCGGCGCTCTACTGCAAGCTGCGGATGCGAACCAATGGCGCAAGTTCTGGCTCTCGGGGTCCGCTTCTCCTTCAAGTTGGCGCTTATGGTGTGCTTGAATAACGACTCGGAGTGGTGTCATTCTTTGTACGCGAGAGCAGCGCACGGCTCGGTACCGTACCGCTGGAGAGCAATGCGATTGCCGGGATCATCTATGGGTCGCATCTTGCCACCGTGGGAAATATCAGCGATCTTCTGCGACATCGCAGGTTTCAATGCCCTGAAAAAACAACGCTGTCCACGGTACTCCCGACAGGGTAGAGAAAAATCATCCCCAATTGGAGGCGAACGGCGACACAAAAACCCGCCACACACGATAGATAACTCGACAACAAACCAAGTTCTATGCTTTGCTGCGGTGTTTTTTTCATTTTTTATTCTGGCGGGACGTATACTAGTTGATAGGTGTTCACTCGGAAATCGTCTTAGGGCCCTCACTTGGAGAGGCATTTAATGTATCACCAAAAGCTTCTTTGGACACGGGGCAACAGGTGTACCCTTGTTTCCTCCGGGGCTCCTGACATGAGGAGTTATAGGCCCCAGTGACACCCGTATCAGATAAACGTGACTGTGCATCCCGACGAAAGACCCCATCGCCTAGGTGAACAAAAACCATAACAAATGCAAAAAGAATGGCATTATTCCGACGATTTCGGGTGAAGGAACCCCGTTGTTCAGCAAACAAAAAATAGCCACAAAGTGCTCATTATCCCTATCCTATCGTAACACGCGTCTTTGGCCGGTGCTGACGGTAGGGGAGTTACCCCAATTTTATACCATCGTGTTTTGCACCATAGCTACTGTAGAGTTAATACCCTCCACCCCACAGCACCCCCCGAACATGTTCAACGACGCGAAAGCAACCTGCTTTCTGCGCGTCACACCTCTGCTGTCATGTCTGAATCTGTACCCTTGTCCCGCCGCGCTCATTGTCGTTTTCTCGTATTAATAGTCTATCGACGAAGTTCACCAGGCTTTGCTGAGGACCCTCGAAGGTCACCAGCGTCAGATCCTCGGCACACTCACAGGTACGCCCACAGGATCACAGCAGCAGCAGCATACGTGAGCGACGGTGGTAGCAGTAACACCGTTTGGCCAATACGTTGTGTGGGTGTCAGGGTGCGGGGGCGTCTCGTCTGAGGAAGGCTACCCGACAACTGTGATTCTTCTGTCCAGGACACGTATGAAAAATACTATGAAACATTACTTTAGACTCAGGAATTGGTTTCTCGTTATGAGCAGCGGTACGTTCTACACAAACTCCGGATATGACGGCTCTCGAATTTCCTTATATCCTGTACGTCTCTGCGTGGGTTCCGTATCCCCATGTTTTGTGTCAGTGGTCCTGTACTGTGCCTGAGAAGCGAGAGCATTTGTCTGGATTGGTTTAGGACTTGCAGTCCCTTTTTCGCGGGCAACCTACCTCGAATTTGAGTGATTAGTCCCTTCAACGGCACTGCTGTCGTAGCGAGGTTGAGCTTGATTTCGTTGTCAACGTTGCCCACGATAGCGGTACGTGCTGCTGCTTGGTTTGCCCGCCCCGTTTCTGACTGGCTGGGCCCTCCTCGTCCCAAACTCGTCGGAACACCAGTATTGTTAAGAGTGGGAATTTCCACACAGGTATTCGCGGCCTACCCCGGCTTGAGGATTTGTCCCTCAGATTGCACGGGTAGGCTTTTATCCGAAACCAGTTTTCAGGGTAAGGGGTCGAGATCCTTGGGTGAGGGGTACCTTACAGCCTTTAGGTTAGGTGCTCACCCTAATGGGCAAACACGCGTCGGTGAGCAGGTGTTGGGCGAGGGAAAGACAACGAGGAGCGTAAGCAAAACGAAGGTGCTTGCCATCACCACACCACCGGTCGTGAGTGGACAAGGCTCCCGTTTGGAAAAAACCCTTGTTGACGATAAGGGAAACCTGTAAGGCGCGTACCGTAGTCCGAGGGGGGGGGGGGGGGGGGGGGGGAGAAGAGCATTGTAGGTCACCTCATATCCGAGTTTCGACTAGTAACAGGGAACGGACCGGAGAAAAGAAGGGCACTAATTGTAGAGGAGATGTTTTGATTTTTGCTTTTAGCAAAGTGCTATTCGTCATGGTGCGAGTTGCTTGCCGACGGTAAGGGTGTTGCTTGTCATCACCTTCGCGAATCCATCTCTCCCTGCTCAATACTATTCGTCCGTACGACTGCGCAGCTCGAGTTAACCGAACCACCGCCACCCTCTCACTCATCCGTTTATTGAGCGCAACCTCACCCCCCTCCCCACCGCCTGATATCATCCGACCCTCCGTGGCTTCTGTGGGATACCTGAACACTTCTTCCGCCGGTCCAACCGTTTGCGTTTATGGACTCTCGACAGTGGAGGAGTTGTACAAGGTGAGAGCGTACGCCACTCGATAAAACACATTAGCATTGCCTTATAGGGGTGGTGCTTCATTTCGTGGTCTTATACCGGTGGTGCCTCATTTCGCGAGCTCCTGTAACGTAGGAGCGCAGTATCTCACCCCAAACATGACGTGGAAAAACATGTTTCTCCCGACCTGCCTCTCCATTTCATGCGCCAGTTTGAAATACCATTGTAGTGGTTCAACCGGAAACAACCGGTCTGCCCTCCATCAACTAAGCGGAATGCGCCGTTTGCGCTTGCCTTGGTTGCTCGTTTTCCTGCAGGACCGCGCTGCGTTTTCTCAACGCGTTCGGGAGCACATCGGGGAGGTGAGAGGTCGCAGGAGAAAGAGCTTTGGCTTGACTGTATGTTCATCCTGGTCGTTCTGTGGGCTACTCTATCCGTTGGTCAAGTACGTTGGTTTGGTTATTCACTATCGACTCGATTGGACCGCTTGTTGAGACGCCGTACGATGCGCTGCAGACACTCTAGCAAGTTCAGACATGTAGGTTGTGCATATGGGCTGTAGCAACTCCTTTGGGTATGGGAACGGGCGACGAATAGGCAGAGCTCTCCAGGTTGTGCTTTCCAATGGTTCGTGAGTAGAAAAGCAAGCACGAGCTACTTTACTCCAGCAACCCAGATTGTTGATATTCGAAGGGATCTGTGGTAGTGCTGGCAGTAGCAGTAGCAGCAGCGATAGGGGGAGTAATAGTTGCAGGGTCGTCGTGGGCGACAGCGTGGTCACGACGGGAATTTAACGGACTTGACCACCAGCGATGGTGCGGGACTGTCTTCCAACCACCGGTACCGTTCACTGTCCAAGTCTCTGGGAAATTGTTAAGGCTTTTACCGCACCTTGCCTCAGATCTCCTGACAAAGGTCTAAATAATTCGGGAGTTGCTCTATACTTGATGCCAGCGCAACCCGGGGGGGGGTGGGGGGGGCCGTAAAAGGCGTGCCATCGGTTTTCTTTGAACACTTTTATGGCGTGCTGGTTTTGAACTGTTTTGTATATGGATAGTGCGGTTTTATCGGGCGTGTTTCGCGCGACCCAGAATAACATCTACAGCTCCTACAAGTAACTGTACTCGTAGGGCTGCAGATGTAGACAATGTGCTATCTGTACCCCGCGTTGGGGCTTCAGTTTCGCTCGTGTTTGTCCTTACCGGCGACGTGTTCCGCATGCAGGACCTACAAAGCATGGGCTTCGCGCTGGTATCTTACACCGTCAACCAAGTCGAAGACACTCAAGGATAGTAAGCATCCACCGTCCGTGCCTGTACGTGAATATGCCAGGTATCCACTAGTAACCATTGCCAGAACATCGAACGTGTCGGCGTGTGGAAAACGGGCTGAAACACCAAAATACGAGGGCCTGTACCGTGGAGCTATTTATCCGTGCGGCTGGCATGCGCGTCGAGCCATTGTCCGAAGCTAGCGACCGCGAAGCGAATGGGTCCTGACGAAGTTGTGTGCTTGTCCTGTACACTCAAATTATTTTTATATCGCTCTTGAGGTTAGGGGCAGGGTTGCATCTTGCAGCAATGACGGAGACAAAACGACAGCAGCGTCGAAAGGTCGTTCGACTCTCGTCCCGCTGAATCGGTTATAGTATCTGCTTATCCTTGAGATAAAGCTCATCGGGCACAGCCTGTCCCAATATTATTGAAAGCGCCTAGCGCGAGCGGAGTTTTCCTGTCCAATTATTCTGTAGAACATCCGGCTCGACATTGAGTCTTGCAGACGGGAACCTCTGCCCATTGTGTAGCAAAGCACAGCATGCGCCACTTCTACCACGCTTCAGCCTTGTTACTTGCCGGAGGAGAGGGAGGGGGGGTGGGGCGCGCCCATTTGTTGCGTGCCTTAGTCATTCGACCATTGACCACGCATACCTTTCGAAACGGAGCACGATAGGGGGTGCCTAGTAGGTCACTTGTTTTTCGGCCTCCCAGCGCCTCTTGGTAAAAGGAGAGTGACTATATCATGAGGCGTTCTACGATGGAGGTTCACCCAAACTTCTCTGAAGCTGCTCACGTAAGGAGCTCCACACCTCACCCAAAAAATGACTTCAGCACTCACATCGCAACAAGATTGTCATTCCGACGATTTCGGCTGAAGGAGCACCGTTATTCAGAAAATAAGTTAGTGGAAATGTGCTAAATCAATCTTAGAAAACGTCTTATACCGTGTAGATTTTCAGTCTTGAATCGTTTCTGATTTGGTATTTTGCGATTTGCACCGCCTTGGGATCGGTTTGGTTACTCAGCGACAAGAAATTAGTTTGATGCCCAATTTTGAGCGAGGAAAAGTGGGGGTCACCCTCCTGCTGTTACACCAGCCCCGTTCTCGCCATATACCCCGACCTCTGCTCGTCCAGACTCACACCCTCCGTTCCTTCCTTACCCCCGTTGTTTCTCACGGCGCACGCATGCACCTACCGTTTCCTTTCTCTCTCTCTCTCTCTCTCTCTCTCTCTCTCTCTCTCTCTCTCTCTCTCTCTCTCTCTCTCTCTCTCTCTCTCTCTCTCTCTCTCTCTCTCTCTCTCTCTCTCTCTCTCTCTCTCTCTCTCTCTCTCTCTCTCTCTCTCTCTCTCTCTCTCTCTCTCTCTCTCTCTCTCTCTCTCTCTCTCTCTCTCTCTCTCTTATCTCTTACCTTCCGATGGCGGCTTGGAAATGGCATGATAGCATGGAAGCTCTCGGCGCTACTCAGACCGCTCTCGTCAAGGTACGTGTGTGTGTACTGCTTCAGATCAGGCGTGGTAAATCTGAATCGAATTATCGAAGCCCAATCACCTTTACGTGTTTGGGTGTCGTGGTTTCTGGTTTTGCAACTGTATTGTTGTTGTATCGTAGTGTTCCAGCTTTTACCGAACGCGATGTTTGTGCATCGCCCAGTTAGACGCGGTTGGGTACGCCTGTCTACTTGAGCGCCTCTGGGTGTGTTGGGACCCTCGTTCGTAGGTCCACCCCGGTAGTTTTGGCAAGTCTAGACCCAAGCATCACCCAGACACCAATGGGTTCCTGAACCGTGTTCACAAGTGACACGCACCAACGTGCCAGAAGCCCCCCCTCCTCTCTCCGATGTCAGTCTGATCGGTGAAAACTCGAAGTGCTCCGCCCCGGCATTTTAGGGATGCGAGCACATATATGGTCATTACGACTACGGCCATGTAATAACGTGTGTACACCACCCCCCCCACGCCGAGCTCCCCCATTGTCGAGTTTTAAGTTCGTGAATGGCGTTTTCTCATCGTTCTACGTTGGTTAGGAGGCGTTGTTTCTGTCATACCCAATACAATATGCACCCCCTCATTGCATGCGCGTTTCTTCGTCCTGTGTGTGTTATACCGGCCGGTAACACCTGCAGCGCGAGGCCGCGGAGGGCGAAAGCAAGAACATCTCCGAGGCTAAGAAGCGCGTGGCCGAAAACGAGAGCTCCGCAAACATGGCGGAGGCCACCTACCGCGCCGAGGCTCACGTCGGCGTGAGTGCTGGTGGCTCGGGCAGTATCACAGGGATATGTTCGCGATGTTTTTGTTCTTCCTGTTTTTCTTCGCATTCAACGTGCTCGCTATTTTATTCTCTCTTCCTGTTTACGGTCGTTACCCAAACCCGTAGTCACACATATACTAGTAGGCTCTTCAGCCCCTCCCACTACCGCCCCGCCGTATCACTGTTGATAAAGCAGAAACTGCGTACCCTGCCGATGTGATATATTGTACAGGGCGTGCACAGTGCGTATCCGACTCAGGAAACATGTCCTAGAGAACGCACGTCATACGGTTCCAACCCGGAAACATGAACTACAATACGTAGAGGATACGGGCCAGGAAACGTGTTTTTTTTCCCTGAACGGTTTGCACAACGACGTGCGATACGAACCGATTCATCTATCCGGGGTGTGCGCGAGTGGTTGGCTTGCTGCCTCAACAACGAATACGCCTTGCTTTGGCGACAACGACGCTTGCCTAGGAGGACGGCGGCGGCAGCGAAATACTTGGTTTGGCCACCCGGGAAGTTGGGTGTGACGTGACGTTCGTATATATTTATGTTCTGAGCAGATGGATCGAACCGACGGCCGGATGTACAGAGTAGTAGCCGACGAAAATGGCGCTGACCGCCGACATAGAGGAAGCCGTGGAAGACCCGCCGGGGGCCGTGTATGGCATGCTCAAGGTAACACAGCACACCTGTTGGTGGATGACGTGAGGGACCGCACTTGGGTGCCCCTGGATAGCGACAGTGGCGAGACGGTAGTGTAACTGGCAGCGCCAAGATGACGCAACATTATCCACACATATAGTGGGACGGTAGATTCATATCTATCGATAGTGCCGTAAGTTGCCATCTATCGATAGTACAGTACTACGGGGGATCATAGTTAATAGGACCTATCTATGGTATACATAAAAGCCTGATTTTTTAACCATTTTTACTAACAATACTTGGTCCTGTTAACTATGGCCGCCCGTAATAGGCTATCCTGCGAGAGTCTTTGACGGGGGCCCCTTACCAGTATTATTTCGTATTTTGTTTTCGACCTGAGAATCGCGAGTTGACTCCCTGGCGAAATTAGAGGGAGAATGAACCTGCCCAGAAAACTCCATGCTAGGTCATTGTAAAAACTGTTGACAGCAGCAGCAGTCAACACGTCTGCTTTGCTCTTCGTTCGTTGGGGGGTACGGTGGCCATCGACAGCGCAAGGGAAAATCACGCTTTGGGTTGCGAGGAATGTATGCAATCTAATATGTGTCTCTTCTACGTACGTACAGTACAGGATCCTTTCCGGGCCCCGAATAAACTCGTCGGCTGTGAGCTAGACCAGCTAAGCTGTCGAGTGTCAACCACACTATCGGTCGAACCCACAGCTGGTGCATTTGAGAAATAATTGACGGGGGTAAAAAAAAAGCACTTTGTGATTTGCCTACCGTAGCTAAATTATTTGCTTGTCGAGTTTCGAACTCGCTCTACAACGGATATATATCACAGTTAGTCGGTATGTGTTTGACAAATGGCCGGGACCCCCTCCCCCCTCCCGTGCACCTTGTGGGGGCACAGAAGCAACAGTGTGGAGATAATGAACACTGTGGCAGACCATCACGCGTACCGAATCGAGAGACAGTCGACACCTTGCGGGGTTTGCCTCATACAGCAGTACATTGTTCAACGTCCCCACAAGGAATGATTCCCCACTATACGCAGGGGAGGGGGGGGGGGGTGTCCCGACCAACTGTATACGACTGCCTGGGGCTCCTCCATTCATGAACCACCCGTAGCTATACCGTGGCCGCGCCGGAGATGGCTGCATTCCTGAGACCACTTACCCTTCCCGTATCCGCGTCGGAGATGGTGGACATCCTGGAACCACACTCACTCCCCTACCGTAGTAGATGCTTGAGATGGCTGACATCCTGGAACCACATACCACTATAATAGTAGTATGCGTCGGAGGCGGTCATCTTTCTCACATACCTGGCCAAGCCAGAGGTGAAAGCGACGGGAGTGCGGGAAATATGTATACATGTGCTCCTCTCATTTTGTGCAACGCCTGTCACCGTGTCAGGTTGCTTTAGATGATGACCGGTGAAATCACGTTCTGGACGATTGGAACTCCCCTTCACCTTGGAAGGCGATTAGATGATGAAAGCGAACTGAACTGCAGGAAATTCCGCTTTCTCTTATTTTCATGCCCTGTCAGGTTGCTTAGGATGCGATGAGCGTTGAAGCCACTAAAGGGCATTGAGAGTGTTCCGTATGTTTCTTTTTTTTTGCAACGCCTGCTGCCCTCTTGTGATTGTTTTAGATGCTATGAACCTTTCAGAACACTGAGCGCCAGGAAAAAAAATCTGCGTTCCTCCATCACTTGGCAACCCCTCTTGCCCTTATCTTCATTGGTTTGGACGTGATGGCTGGCAAAAACACTGAGTGGCGCGAAATCTACGCTCTTCCCTCGGTTCGTTTCTTCAACGCAATGATACGCATTATATTCCCCCCAGGTTGCTTTGGAGAACGAGAAGCGTGCCGCGGCGGACAGAGACCTTGCCATAAAGAGGGCCACCTACAAGGCCGAGGTCAACCAGGCGGAAGCCGCCGCGGAGGTGGCCTTCGAAATCGAGAAGGCCAAGCAGGGGCAGACGGTGAGCGCAGAACGAGCGCTGTACACCTCGGCAGCAGCTTCGACAAAATAGTACTACCGTAGAAACATGTGTCACAGCTCAACCTCGAATACCCTCGGGGATTTCTCGGTACTAAACTTGGGTTTGCTGTAGTGCGGACTATCAACCACTTTATACATTTATTTAGGCGCATCTCGTAAACGCTACGTACTGCACACAACCCGTTACACTCTAAAACCCTTCCGGCTTCATTGCTGTAGCCCCCCCCGCTGTGTTGGTACATAAATGTTTGCACTTTTCGTGTTTTGGGCTTTAACGTTTCTGGCTGGCGGAAGTTCGTCAACAATATTCAATATTTCATCATGAATCGCATCAACCATTGTACCAACAATTGTACCAACCACTGCACCAACCATTATATCAACCCTGGCAGCGGAAGAGCTTCCCGATACGTATATTAAGGATCCGATTGTTATTCGTCAACGGTACTCGTTCGATGCCTATACCCTATATGCACGAGCAGCCCATGACATTGTGCGCGGTATCGGGGCTCAGCTCACCCGTGTAGCTCTCGAAGTCGGCGTTGGGGTGGAGACGAATATCCCGGTAAGGATGTTCGCTCGTTTGGATGGAGCTCTCCCACCTGAGTAGCTCTCAATATATCACCCGAAGTATCGCTTCGAAATATCCTTAGTTTGACAATCGGACCAACTTTAATATAGTCCCGAGACAAACATACTACAGCAGTAAACCTATCCTGCTATAATTGCCGGTAGTTGATCACTTGAGGAGGAGGAGGAAGAGATCAACCGGACAGACAACTATCGAGTCCTAACGCGCAACCCCCGCCACAGGCCGAGTCTGAACTATCGAGCTCGTCGCGCGCGGACCCTTCTAAACAGTAGACCGAAGGCGATACCGCTAAGACAGTGGTACGCCTCGCTATGCTCTACTATGCTGAAATCCTCCTGCCTTGCATTGCATTGTCCTCAGGTCGTGAGAGAGAGAACGAAGCAGAAGGCGGAAGAGGCTGTCATTCTCCTGGAGGTGCAAGGCACGGAGTCCCTCCGCGTGCAGAAACAGACGGAGGGCACTTCTCTCGCTTATCTCGTCGAGGAGAAGAACCGGGCCGAGGCCGTGCGGGCTACCGCGGAGGTGTGCTTGTGGGCTAACCAAACATTTTTTCACCTCGGGCAGATGAGATTATGCTCAGATGCCCCCTTCAGCATCTAGATATTTCCGGGCAACATATCGGTTCCTGATCTGTCCACCGTCTAGAATACACTCTCGCAAGGGACCCGTATACACAAAATCTGCATAATCTACAGCAGAAAGGAAATATTGTCTGTGTTGGAGCCGTGCTATCCACGGATCCAGCGCAGTATCTCCTATCGTTGGACTACGATGTAGGCAAGTCTACCGTAGATAGTGATATATCCGATGTGAGATTAGATCATAACGTCCAGTAGGTGCCGGTTGGGTGTTTCATTAGCGTTTCTCACACACCTACCGGCGAGTTGTGTCGCGCCCCCGCGACCCCTTGCAGTCGAAACATTTTCCGAGGTGTCGTATGCACGGCCTACAGCAGTACAACCAATAGTGATATTACGTGAGGTAGATGCCGACTTCGTGAGTGCTTGCGGATACCTGGAGTCGCGCCACGGCACTCGCCTGCAGTCGAAGCAATTCTAAGAAGTGTTTCACGCCTGTGCGTAGCTCATCACGTGTACAAGTAGCAGGCGTCCTTTTCGTGTTAATTGGCAGCTGCCTGCGGTTGTCGCACCACCGCACCCTCCCTTCGTGCTCACGAAGTTTAGAGGAAAAGCGTGGGTGTTTGCAGCGGAACAAAGTCTTGAAGGCATGGTAGAAATCCCAGTGCTCCGTTGTATTGCGGTCGACGGTTACACCATCCACGGCACCCCCCCCCCCCTACCCCCACCCCCCCGGCGTGACGTTACGCCGTGATGAGCAGGCCAGGGCTCACGAGATCCACCAGGTCGGTGTAGCCGAGGCGTCGGCCATCCTGGCGAAGGGAGAGGCCGAGGCTAAGGTACGCACACCAACGTGTACATCTGATATTATCTCGTAGTGCATGCTGCGGCAGAATTGAGCCTGCTATTCTGAGTCTCCTTGCTTGGAGAGCTATTTCAAGCCCCACTCGAACCCCGTTTTCTGGAGACGGAGATGAGAACTCAACCCGACCTAGACAACCAATTCAATCCCGCGCGGCCTATGCAGGTATACCACAGCACACAAAAACGACTGTATTGAAGAAGACCACCTGTATTTCATACTTACTTGTATCTATGTAGTCATGAACAGTGCGTCAGCCAAGGAGCCCCCCCCCACCATGAGGGCGAAGTGCGTTAAGCCTTTCGCGGCGCGGCTTCCTTAAAGTTCAGGGAGAAATATTCCCGGTACCTCGGTGTTCTTGAGTTTCCACCTAGAGTGGTACAGTAGTTACGGTGGGTCGACGTCGAAGGTCACATGCTGGCCATGGGGGAGGATGTTGTAAGAATCACCCTGGGCTGGGTAATTTATCGATCGTTTACCCCTATAGCTCAGTAGGTGATACCTT
>JARUPZ010000916.1:0-26886 GCA_031213475.1 Nereocystis luetkeana | reverse complement strand
TCTCTCTCTCGCTCTCTCTCTCTCTCTCTCTCTCTTTCCGCCTCCATGTGCCTGCTGGTTCTGGCGTCTTTATCTGGTTGCCTTGAATTGCCTGCCTTCCTGTCTTGTTTGTTTGTCTGCCTGTCTGACTGCCTGCCTATCTGGTTGTGTCTGTCTCTCTTTGCCTGGGTGCCTCTCCGTCTGTCTGCCCCTCTGCCTGTCTTCCTGTCTGTCTGCTCGTCTGTATGTCTGGTTATCCCCGTCTCTCGTGGCCTGCCTCCCTCTCTGCCTTCCTGTCTGTCTATCTGTCTGTTCTGTCTGTCTGCTTGCCTGTCTGCCTTCGCTGTCCTGTACGTCTCTCTGTCTCTCTGTCTCACTGTAC
The DNA here is from genome assembly GCA_031213475.1 of Nereocystis luetkeana. Lineage (NCBI taxonomy): Eukaryota > Phaeophyceae > Laminariales > Laminariaceae > Nereocystis > Nereocystis luetkeana. Next base: position 26,525 of record JARUPZ010000916.1, on the reverse strand, counting down.
GTCTGTCTATACGTTTCCCCCCATCCCTTTCTCTGTTTGTGTTGGTTCTCTTTGCCAATCCTCTGCCGTTGCTGCTCCCCTTTTACATAGACGTCACCACCTCCACCACCACCACCACCGGCGATGACCCAACCCGGTGCCAACCCTGCCTCCCACGAGGGAAAACCGCCGCCACCCCCCTTACCACCACAGCCGTAACGAAGCGCAACCGCGTTGCTACGAACCCCTCTAGACGATCGCTCGTGCGGGGAAGAAGATGCACTAGCAGTGCTACCGCTAACGCTAGCACCAGCGCTGGTGCGTTCGATGTCGGCGCTGACGCTGTCGGCTTAATCGGCGCCGGCAACAATCGAGGGGGGGCAATACGGTTGCGGTCGGTACCTTCGTCTTTCCTGCTAGCCTGTTGCTGCCTCTTGCCCGCGGCGGTCCAGGGTTTTTTACCCCCTTGCAGCGGCGGCGTAGGCGGCGGTCGTGACGGCGCCTCCGCCTCGTCCCTACTCCGTCAACACCACCACCAACGCCAACATCGACATCACCGTCAATATCAACAGCGGCAGCGGGGGCTGTCTGGGGCAACTTTGTTTCGAACATCGGGAAGGGCCTCGCTGCCGCCCGTCAGCGTGAGCTTATCCGGGAGCGTCAGCGATAGCGGTAACGGTGGCCGTAGTGGTAGCCGTAGCGGTAGCGCTAGGGCTAGCGGTAGCTGTAGCGATAGCATCCTCGGCGGCGACGGAAGATTATCCGAACAAGGCAGCAGCAGCAGGTGCGCCCCGCCGTCGCTTTCCGTGTTGGCCCGGTTACACCGAGCGTTGGGGCGCAGGCCGCCGCCCCCGTCAACGTTAGCAGCAACAGCAGCAGCAGCAGGAGCAGCACTACCAACATCATCAGTGTCATCATCAACAACAGAAGTGGATGCCCTTAGCGCACGCACACCCATCGCCACCACCACCACCACCACCGTCGCTACCCCCTCCATCGGCGGCGGCTATGGTAAGCAACCAGAGGGATCCTTGCTAGCGCTATCGGCGCTAGCCGTCAGTGTCGCGGGGAGGCGCCTGACTTCCGCCCGCCGTGCGGCGCTTCGCGTTGCCAGGGGCGCGACGGCGGCGGCGCGCAGCGCCGCCACCCCGCTACGGCGACGGCGAGCCGCTGGAGTTGCACTCGTCTCGGCGGCGGCGTTTTGCTTCTTGCGACAACCGGCGTTGGCAGCGGCCGCGAGTGGGGTGGCGGCGAAGGGGGGGCGGTCGCTAGTGGGCATGATCCCGGCTGCGCCTGCGGCGGGGGGCGTGGCGCAGGCAGGGACGGAGATAACGCTGAGGTCGGTGGCGCCCAAACTGGCGCTTTGGTTCACCCTGTTTGTGACCTCGGCGGCGTTCCACTCGGCGGAGATCGCGATCACGACTCTGTACCCGTGGAAGGTTAAGGAGTTCGCTGAGGAGGAAGGCGAGAACAGTCCTTTCCAGGTGAAGGGGGGGCGGGGGGGGGGTGGGGGGGGGGTACTATTAATATAGTCATGCGTGGCCTTGATTTATGACCATAAACCCTTGCATCCCTTCGTACAATGCCGGGACGGAGCGCGTCGGGTTTTCACCGAGCAGGCAGGCATTTTGCACCAAGCGTGAAATGCCCTGAGGTGTAGCGGGGGGGGGAGGCGTGGAATATAAAAGGTGTGTGGGGGGTGGGGGGGGGGGGGCACGAGACAATGGTCACTGGACACACAGGTCTCCCGCGTGACGAACCTCTCTGTGTTTCGTTTTTTGTCGTGTTTTTTTTGTCAAATTTGGTCTTGTATAATAAGTTTTGGGGTGTGGGAGATACGTGGCGGATGCGCAAGTGCGGAGGTATACTCGACACTGGATGCGCACGCGTTTCGCGTGATGAACCTGCCTCTGTTTTTTGCTCTGTTCGGTTATGATACGTTCGGTTGACGTTCGTGTGTCGACTGCCTGCCTGCTACTCATCATGCTTCCCTCAGCCATCCTTGACGGGTGACCGACGCCATCTCTTTCGAGTCGGAGGGAGCACCACCGTCCCCGCATCCGTACAGGCGACACCTACAACATTTGCGCGCTCATCACGTTTCCCCCTCGTAGATAGCACAACTCCTTGAAACGTTTTGCTGAGCGCCTTGAAACGTTTTTCTTGCCTTGCCTATCCCCCTCTCCTTTTTTTTTTCACCGCCTGCGCCGCAGGTGTTGAACACGGACATCACGCGGGTCCTGACAACCATCCTGGTGGCGACGACGGTGTGCACGATCTACAACGCCGCTCTCTTCACAAACCTCGCCATCCAGGTATACTGAATCAACTCTGCGCATTGTATACATTTTTTTTTTTTTTTTTTGCTCATCCCATTCATTATCTTCGCACATCTTCTTCTCTCTCTCCTTCCCACTCGTAACTCAGATCCGGGGTCACATAGCAGGCTCTTCTCCCCCCTTCCCGCTACGGTACGTGCCTTCATATCATATACATAGACGTGACTCTTACCGGCCGGCACCTCCAGCGTCCGTAAACGTGTGCTACTCGTACGTGTATATCAATCGTGCGCCGTGAACAAACATGTTTTTGTTTCTTGTTTTGTTTCTTGTTTTTTTTTTTCTTCTGGACCACTCACACACACAGCGATTACAGCCATCTGCTGCAACACGAAGAGAACCCCAAGGGGAATCGATAGGGCTGAGCACTGGCACGGTATGTACTGGCAAGTAGTAGTAATATACTGCCAGTATTAGTCTGCTGATTGACCTGGCCAGTATATTCACCAGCAGTTCGTATCTTACGTACGCCCAAGAAACGCGCCCAAGAAACGCGCAACGGGGAGGGCCGTACTGAATACGACGAGCGATGCGTCTGTGCAACCTTCTCGACGAAAGCTTTTCAAGGCCACCGTTTTCGTTGTGTGTGCCCCCCGTCCAAGGGGGTGTGTTATTTTTATCACCCAGTGTGATAGGGTGATCCGGTACCTCGCACCCCACACCTGACCTTGACAAGAACTGAAGGCGCAAACCCGAACGAAGGGCACCCCGACAGGGTGTGGTAAATAAACACACACAAACTAGGGTACAATCCCACCGATTTTTGTGTAGTTCTCAAGCTGAGGAACCTCGTCAGTCGGATACAAAAATGGCCGTAAGGAGTCACTACCCCCAGTCGTGATAGCGCGGGTCTATAGTATGTACACCTGCATGCTGCTGGAGGGGGGCGCCTGCAATTGTCCCCTCAGGTTCTTCCTCACCAGAGGAGGCTCTACCATGTCACCCACAAAACGGCCTGGAGAGCAAACAAGCATATACGGTTGAAAATCCCGAGGAGAAAATCTCGAAGGCCTTGTCGGAAACTACTGCTGTACTGCGAAAACAAACGATTTTCCCAGTGACATTGGGTACTTACAGTGAGTAGTTCCACGGCAATTTGAGAGGCCTCCATCAGCCGGAAAAAAAATATTTTGGCGAGAAAATGCTACCTCACCCGGTCATGGCACCGCCCAATCGTCATCATCATCAACATCGTGCAGGCCTACACGCACTCATTCCCAACGTCAGAACGAGAAATCAAACCCAAATTGGTGAAATTTCTGGACCGTAAAACAAAAGGTGACGTTTGTTTGTGTCAGAATGAGAGCCAAAACAGAATAGTGAGAATTCTTGACCTTTTTTTTTTAATGACGTAGTTGTTCAGTCCGGTTTGCTTGATTTCTTCCATCTCTCTCTCTCTCTCCCCCCGCTCTCTGGGACTGGGAAAAAAAAGAATGGCGTGCGTACGAGTATCGATTTTGTTTTTTTCGTGGTACCACACACCCCCGTTCCCCCCTGTATTACCGCCTCTCCTCGTATTGTATTTTTCATCATGAATGGCAGATGTTCGGATCGGCGGGGTTAGCGTACGCCACGGCTGCGCTGACGGTGACGACGCTGTTCTTCGGCGAGCTGCTGCCCAAGGCCATGGGGGTCAACAACGCGGAGGTAGTCGCGCGGCGCATCCTTCCGGTCATCATCGTCCTTTCCTTCGTGCTCAACCCCGTCGCCAAGTCCTTCACCCTCATTTCTAAGGTGATTTTTGTTTGTTCCTTCTCCTTTTCCCATCCCCCTCCCTCATTTTTCCCGTTTTTTACCCCCCCCGTGTTTCTCCATTTTTCCCTTTTTTTCCCGTGTTTTTTGCCCTTTTTCTCATTTCATTTTTTCGTTTTCCCCCATTTTTTGCATTTCCCCCATTTTTTTGTTTTTCTATTATATTAAATCTTATTTTTTCCTCCGTGTGGTTGGCTTATTGCAATGGCTGCATTGTTTTTAATAGCGAACCCATAGCATTAATAGTCGATCGGCACTGGTGCTGCTACTGCTGCTGAGAAGCGAATGCCATGCCATGCAGTCGATGGTTATCCGTCGTCTGCATACCTGGTAGGCCTCAATGCACGTTTGTCGTCGATCGCAACTGCTACTCAAATAGTTCCAAACAATGGTTGTCGATCGCCGCTGCCGCTGCTGCTGCTGCTGCTGCAATCAGTAGAGCTTCCCGCACATTCGACACTATTTACGTTCGACGCATATATGCACGCACTGCAGTTGCTGTGAACGAAAGCAAGAGGACTTGACCCTAAATGATGGTTGACCAATCATACGTACCATTCTCGGGCGGAAATATAATGACCATGTACACAGTAATAACAAGACCACTTGGTTCTTACATTTGCGCCTAGAAGTGGCACGAGGCTAGGGCTAGGCTCAGTACTATTCCGGAGACCATAGTGAATAGGACCAAATAATGTTTATAATAGTAGAAATAGGTAAATGTCTAGGTTTTTGAGTGTAACGTAGGTCCTATTTACTTTGGTCCCGCGTAAAATCCGCTGTAGTTATATATTCCTGTAACCTTTTTTTTTGTAGGACTGTTAGGACTGCTGTTAGGACTGCGGTCCCGTTCTGGGCACAAAGCCTCTCAAATTCTCCGTACAGCAGTAGGTTCTCCCCTGAACGGGAGGCTGCAATCCTAAATGGTTGAAACTTGTGTCGCACACCGGTAGAGTTCTCGCCGCGTTTCTCGACGCCGCTGTAGGTAGGAGCACGCTGTGTGCGAGGCAACGGGACTGTCTTGTCTGTTGTAAGACCAACCGATGGTTGGTTGATTGATTGGATTACGGCTGGCTCAGAGTTCGGCCAAGGGTTTAGGTCGTTCTACGATAAAGGTAGCACGTTTCCGCTAAAATGTTTCTGAACGACAGAGCTCTTTAACCCCATTCGTCGCAATGCGCAATCTTGTTTCGCAAAATGACTTTGTTGTATACTTGGGTCATGGGATTATTGATCGGGATCCGATTAGATATTTGGCTGAAGGCAGTTTCCGGGCGAGGTTCGTGTGAAGCTCCTTAAGCGAGGAGCCTCAGAAAAATCAGGGTGAACCTGTATCGTAGAACGCCTCGTTATACTTGTGTTCGTATGGTACGAAGTGACCGCCCTCCACCGTAGTGTCGGATAGGTGAACTCCCCTTCTCGTCCACCATTGACGTCGGATTACGGCGTTATTCTTGAGGGGATCACGGCAAAAACAGTGGACGTCTTTTTTGAGAGACATCCACGCTAGGATCGATGCGCGAGCTCAAAGGCCAAACGTGGCTGCTGGGGAGCAAAAGTAGCAGGGGTTTCCCATATATATATCTTCTCAAGGTCTTTTGCTTGTAGGCGACGGGAGGTGTCGCGAAAATTCGTTAGCCCAGTCCTGTTACACTTGTGTTGCAAATCGACGCCTACAAACAAAACGAAGCGTGTATCTTTATTGTGACAAATCGACGCCTGGAACAACACAAAGGCCTACCAGGTACCAGGTATATATTTACCCTATTTTTACTATGACGGGGGGCCATAGTTAATAGAACCAAATATTGTTAGTAAAAATGGTCAAGTATATAGGTTTTTATGTGTACCATAGGTCCTATTTTCTATGGTCCCCCGTAATGAGAAAAACGCGGTTCATTTTGCAGGAAGCGAGAGCACGAAAGTCGTTTGTTTCTTTTGCACGGCGTCGTACAGCAGGAGCATTTTTTAGGGTCCTGCGTTCCCCCTCTTGCTCGTCCTTGCGGCAGGAGAATACATACTTCGGTGGCCACTGCACGATAAACCGCATAGTCAAGCGCCTGGCACCACGTTTTCAAATTTCGGCGACGAGTTTTTTTTGCCTTGAAGGGGGGGGCGCACGGGAACTGCCCTCGGTTTTTGGTGTATCTCACGGGAATGAAGTGCCCGAAGGAGCTCATATATTTGGCCTTTTGCCGAATTACGGATGAATGGGAAATTCCGGAGCTATCGTATATGATAAGAACAGAATTACGGAATGTTCTACAGGAAAGAAAAAAACGGGGGTAGAGGGTGTTCCAGATGTTAAGTTGTTCGCAGTTTCGGCATTTTTTTTTGGGGGGGGGGTTATTAGGGTACTCAATACAGGTGATTTACTTATATCTACCGTTGAAACGGCGTGTCGTAAGGACGTGCTGACACACTGCTGTACGTAGTTCGACGTCAGTCTCGCGTACCTTATCTTAAGATCGTCGGAAACGTGCCGATCTTGTTCCTAAAAAATGACTCTTGTGCATACTTGGGCCATGTGATTATGCACCAACCATTGCACTCTGATTTTCGCCTGAGGTCAGGTGAGGAACGCCAGAAACTAAAATTGGTGCACCTCTACTATATAGCATCCGTCCTTATTGTGTCCATAGTTATTGTCTTAACTGCTGTCCTTATAATTTCGCCGCCGGCAATAGTAGCATGCGAATGTACCCAATGCCCACCGTCTCTCCCGTCACCACGCCACACGGCGCTTTCCTCTCTCCTCCTTCCCCCCCCCCCCGCGCAGCTAATGCTGTCGATGCTGGGCTTCAAGTCCACCGAGACGGGACGGGTTTCCGAGGAAGAGCTGCGGCTCATCGTAACGGGGGCGAAGATGAGCGGCGGCATCGAGAGCCAGGAGGGCATGATGATTGAGGGGGTGCTGGATCTTCAGGTAGGTTGTCTCGGTGGTGGTGGTGGCGGTTGCTGGCGGTTGGCTTGTGGTGATGGTGATGGTGGTGGTGGTGGCGGCGGTGATTTGTGGTGGTGGTGTTGGATGGTGGTTGTCGTGGTTGGTGGGGGTGTTGGTGTTGATTGGTGAGGGTAGTGGTGGTTGGTGGTAGGGTTGGTGCCGGTGGTTGTGGCGGTAGTGGTGTTGGGGTGGTGCGAATGTTGTTGTTGGTGGTGGTGTGTCAGCGTGTGTAATCTTCACATTAAACCGTTATTTCTTTCTACCCGTCGACATCCAGCACAACCAGTGTCCGTGCCGATTCTCCAATCCTATTAATAGAAGAGATGCAAGGTCTGTGGTCACGAAGCTACGCCACAGAGATACTACGTTGCCACGTATGTATGCAGCAAAGCACAGTAGCGGGCAATGCAATGCCATGTCATCGTACTGGATACGACGGGTACGACATACATATTCTATGAAATAGAGAAACGAAAGGAGGCAAAAAAAAAAACAAAATCAAAGAAGACGAATCGAAAGAGAAAAAGAAAGAAGAACACATATAGGAAGCAAAGTGTCGTGCCCCCCCCCCGCAGGGGATGTGGCAGACACTGAAAAGAACGAGCTGGAAAAAAAGAAAAAGAAGAAAAATCACCATTACCTGTATTTATATATATAGTGAGCCTAAGAACCAACGGAAAGTAACAGGCAAACCAAAACACAAGGCACCCTCCAGGTAGCGGCAGGAGGTTGTGGTACGAGTAGTATAGCTGGGTTCTCCCTGCTGCTCCGCCTCGTACTTTGTTGCCCTGTCTGCCGTCCCGGTCCTGCGTTCGTCAACTATGCCCGGCCTCTCGGCGTCAGACAACACGAAACTAGCAAAGCAGGCTCGTCATCCTCGACAAGGCTCATCAATGGAAGAATGGAAGAAAAAATAGGTGTTGGTGGTTGGGGTGGTGGTGGTGTGTGAGCGGGTGGGTGATGGTGATGATGGTGGTGGTGATGAATTTGGTGGGGTAGACTAGGCCGCGTACAACCCCGAGTTTTTTTTTTTTTTTTTTTTTCTCGTCCCATCCATTATCTTCGCACATGGTCCTCTCTCGCTCCTTCCCACTCGTAACTCAGATCCGGGGTCACATAGCAGGCTCTTCTCCCCCCTTCCCGCTACGGTACGTGCCTTCATTTTTATCGCGAGAAGATTTCAGCCTTTTCTTCTTCCCTCGTCGACTCGCATCGAATTTTGCCTACCCACGCTGCAAGGCGCTCTCAACAATTGAATCCTTTTTTATTTTTATTTTTGCAAATTAAGTCAAAGTCCGACCCACCTGGGGCTCGAACCCAGGACTCAAACAAGTAGAATTCGAGGTTAACCACTTGAACCACCGTGGCGACCGAGTATGCGCTAGTGGCGGTCGTGGGGGTGGTGGTGGTGATATTGTTGGTGTGGGCGGTGGCTGGTGATTGCGGCGGTGCGGGGTGGTGGCGATTGGTGTTCGACCGAAGCGTGGGGTTGGCGTTGGGGCATCTGCTGTGGGAAGCGGGTGATGCAGGATGGTGAAAGCTGGTGGGCGTGCTGGCTGCTTCTTCTCACTTCGGAGTGGTGATGATGGTGGGTGGTGTTCTCGGCAACATTGTGGCCAACAACACCACACCATGATGGCCACCCTACAGTGACATAAAGGACAAGTGCCACCAACGTTTGGGTGCTGATATCGCCGGTGGTGGTGGTGGTGGTGGTGGTGGTGTACGTACAGACGTGACCCCAGGTTTTGACACCTCGCTCTGTATTTCCACTCGCTGTCTTTCTGTTGTGGCCCATCTATCTCTCTGTGGTGCTATCTCTGCAGGGTGTTTCCTAATAATTTGATTGGAACCAATCTGGGTGGTCTTCTTCTGGTCTGTTTGCTATACATACCAGGTATAACTTTATGTATGAATGAACCCAACCCATGGAAGCTTCCTGATAGTTAACCTAACCCAAATATCGTTACCAGGTAGGTTGGAAGTGTTTTTTTTTTCGCCGTTTCTTTTTGCTATTTTTTGTTGGGTTGAGTTATACAACTCTTGGGAGGGTTCTATGGGTTGCGGTCGTTTTTTTGTGGAGACGGACCACAAGAAACCGACCCAGACTGGTTCCAACCGAGTCCTTCGCAACAAAACAACACCCTACTATGTGCGTATCGCGCTATATGGCGAGTGCTGTGTACGATAGGAATATTTAGCACTTTTTTGCCTTATAAGGCAACACCCTACTACGTATATACGTATCGCGCTATGGCGCGTGCTATGTACGATAGGAGTATTTATAAAGAAAAATGTCATTTGAGGCAACACCCTACTGAACGCATTGCGCTGTGACGCGTGCTATGTACGATAGGAGTGTTTGACATTTTTTTGCCTTAGACCTATGCCAATAGAACAGCGAAATTTCAATAAAAAGTTTGAATTTCGAAGATACCCGCCAAAAAAAATCAGCGCTTCCTATGGGCCACGTAAAAACAAAACAAAAAACTCAAGTTTTGGAAAAGTTCGAAAAAAGCAAATCTGGGGCCGATGTTGGGCCAACATCGGCTTGAGAAAAACTCAGGCCGATCTTTGGTTCGAAGCGGCGAGATTCCGAGTCCTCGACAGACATCGATCAACAAAACCAACGATTGCATCATGAATTCTGAACGTAGTGCGCTCGTTAGGGGCTCCGACCCACCCTTGGGTCACCGTCCTCACACCATGGCCGGTGTCATGTGGCGGGAGCTGACCAGGCGTACGATATAAAAAGGTTTGGCCACTGGTTTGCACAAAACAGAAGACAAAACTTCTTCTCCATCCGTCTCGAATGTAAAAAAATAGACTTTTTTTTTCAGGTTTGGGAGGATACCGTAGGACGCCGCCGGCAAGCTCTCGCCCCCTCGGCCATGGATCCACCTGATATCTTCGAGGCCGTTCTCTATATTCGTTGGCCTTGCCAGATACCGAGCGGGTTGGCCCTGGGCTGAGTCTATGTCGAGATCGAGCGTCGATCGTCGTGGTTTCGATCACCGTGTTGACAATTTTCAACCAGAAAAAAACAAATTGCGCCGCCTGCAGCCGTTGGGAAAAAAAAAAAAAAAAACATACCAGGGTAACATTTTTCTCTTTTTTTCCCACAGCGGCGGTACGAGAATTTTTTCGGCTGTTTTTTTAAAGCAATATATTTGAAAAATACTTTTGAACTTCGCGTTTCCAATTGGCATAGATCTTATGAGGCAATATTTCTTAATGACGGGGCTCCTTCGCTTATGATAACCCTTCTAGGATTGGGGACAGACTACTCATAATCTGAGTGGTTTATCCCCCAAAACGAAACTTGAGGTACTAAACAGGGTCCACCGAGGCAACTCTATCCAATATCGTTGGAGCACGGTGTGTTTGTTAAAAAAAAAGGCATAAGACTTCGCGTTGTACACCCACCACTCTGGACGGAAATGTAAGGACCGGTTCGTATTTATATTAGCGTCCATATGATCCTTATATATACGGCCATCGGGCTGCGCTTTTCGTTTTTTCTCGAAAAGTCTGAAACAGCACTGAGAGTCCTCGCGAGTCTGATTGGTACCTTGGCCTGAAAAGGACGTAGTCCTCGCCAGATTTTGTTTTTTTCACCCAGAGGTACGAGGAGTTGACTCGACTTGAATAGGCGGGAGTCCCATGGGTACCCTACAAAGTCAACGGGTCGACAAGAAAAAAACTAATTGGTCCGGATAGTTTTTGGGTCAGGTCTACGTAAAGCTTTCCTCCTCGAAATTCAGGAGCTCCAGAAAAAAACGTACCTGGTACGTACATGGGTCCAAAGTGATGCGCGCTACGTACGGCGGGCGTAGCCCCTAAACATTCCGAAGCCTCCATATTTATGTAAACCTCACCCAGAAGATTAGTGAAGAGAATACCTATTACAGGGGACCATAGTAAATAAGACCAAATAATTGTTGGTAAAAATAGGTAAATTTATCATTTATTGTGTGTCCTGTATTAAATAGGACCAAATATTGTTAGTGAAATAGGCAACTATATAGTTTATTGTGTGTACCGTAGGTCCTATTTACTATGGCCCCATCGTACGAGTATTACTGTAGTTCAGAGAAAAGCTATTACGTGGGACCATAGTTAATAGGACCTATGGTACACACAAAATACTACCAGGTACCTGGTATATATTTAACTATTTTGCGAACAATAGTTGGTCCTATTAACTATGGTCCCCCGTATTAGGAAAAAAACAAGTGCAATCCGATGAGTCGGAAGAAACGTTGGTGGTATAATATTCCAGCAATGCTTTGGTCTAGAAGAAGCCCATTGACCAAAGTGGGAGGGATTGTTTTGGCCTAAAAGTGGTATAGAGGAGTACCTCTATATGTCGTGTAGCACGCGTGCCATGACTCATCCGGATTGCTTGTTTTTTTCCCCCCCGCACGGTGCGGTGCTGTGCCCAGTAATCTTTTGCGTGCCTCTTTTTCGTTCGTGCTTTTTGTTCCTTGTCTGCTTTAGTCCATTTTTTTTGTTTTGTATGTTCGTTTGTTTGTTTGTTTTTTGCTTGTTTTTTTGTTTGTGTGTCTGTTTGTCTCCGTTTGTTCGTTTGTTTGTTGGTTCGTTCGTTCGTTTGTTTGTTCGTTCGTCCGTTTGTTTGTTTGTTCATTCGTTTGTTTTGCTTGTTTATTTGGTTGTTCGTTGTTCGTTCGTTCGTTCGTTTTTTTTTTTTTCATGTTCGTTTGTTTGTTCGTTCGTTCGTTTGTTTGTTCATTCGTTTGTTTTGTTTGTTTATTTGGTTGTTCGTTTTGTTCCTTTGTTCGTTTGTTCGTTCGTTCGTTCGTTCGTTTGTTTGTTCGTTCGTTCGTTTGTTCGTTTGTTTGTTCATTCGTTTGTTTTGTTTGTTTCTTTGGTTGTTCGTTTTTGTTCGTTTTTGTTCGTTTTGTTCGTTCGTTCGTTTTTTTTTTTTTTTCAGGACACGAAAATTTCTGAGATCATGAGACCAAGAGTGGAAGTGGTCGCCATCGAGGCCAACTCAACCATGATGGATCTTTATACTCTACACCAGGTGAGATGGATGAATGAAAGAAAAAAGGCTTTTTTTTCTTCCCCCCCCCCCCCCCTCCCCCCCAACCCTCCGTCCCGGCATTGTAGGGATGCGAGGGTATAAGGTTATACGACTACGGCCATGCATGAGATCGAGTGCATCTCTCCTATCGAGTACACCCCCCTCCCCCCCCCCCCCCCCCGTAGCATGCAGCCCACACCCTTGGCGCGACTCGCCGGACACCTCGCGGTTCGCTTCGCGCTTGGTGCAAGCAAGCAATGTCTGCCTGGTCGGGGAAAACTCGACATGCCTCCTCCGTCCCGGCATTGTACGGGTGCGAGGGAGGGTCTATGGTCATACGACTATTTTATACGGCCATGCATGAGATCGAGCACATCTCTTCTATCGAGTACCCCCCCCCCCCCCCCCCCTCCCCGTCTCCCTCCCCGTCATCTTGGATGAAAAAGTAACTCATAGAAGAAAGGTCAGGCTGAAAAAACTTTGAACCAAGTATGAGAAAAGTCTCCCACGGCCTGCCTGGTCGGTCGGTGTGCTCGTGCTGTAAGTTGAGCCCTTCCCGTGGCGGACCCTGCGCTCAACGCATCATCCCTTCCTATCGTGCTCTTATGAGGGGTTCTATCTACGATAGAGGTTCACCCTACACTTTCTGAGGCTTCCTCACTCAGGGAGCTCCATACCTCACCCGAAAACTGACAAGTCAGCAAAAATCAAACTGCATCCCGATGAATAATCCCATGGTCCACGTATACGAAAAACGCCACTTCTCGAAACAAGGTTGGCATTTTGGTTCGAGGAACCCCGTCAATCAGACAAAAAAAAACAAAATAGCGGCCATTTTCGACCTCTATCGTAGAACGCGTCTCCTGCTGTTGTAGCGTTGTGCCGTCATGACCCTCCTGAGACTTTGAGAGGGAAAGACTCAACGATAGAAAGTAAAGAAATGACGACAACAGCAACGACCGCTGGTACGGAGGAAGGAACGCCTGCCGCGGTGTTCTCTCTCTCTCTCTCTCTCTCTCTCTCTCTCTTTCTCTCTCTCTAGCTCGCGTCGCCCCCCGGTATTTGTGAACCGCCATCCCGAAGGGGAACCTTGTACATGTATGTATACTACGAAGTGGTTCTGAATTATGAAGAATGAACAAAAAAAAATGAACTGATCCTCTAAATCGTTTTACAAGTGCCGGCCTTGTCTTACCTCACACGACCTCTTTCTCTTTTGCCCGAATACCTCCGAGCAGGAGACGAAGTACAGCCGCATCCCGGTGTACAGCGGAGAGATAGACCGGATCTCTGGGGTGGTTCTCAGCAAGGACTTGCTGGATTTCGTTCAGGTGGGAAACACGAGCGATGCGCGCTTTGGTTGATGTCAAGCCTCCTCTCCCCCCCCCCCTCTCTCCTCCCTTCTCTCCTGCGCGGCTTGATAAGAGAATGCGGTGGAATGGAAGTAGGGGGCAATGAAATTCCGGCGAAAGAAAAAGTCGGTGGATGTAGGCGTTTCCCCCCCCCGTTCCGCGTCCCCCTCCCACCCCCCCCCCCCCCCCCCCCGCCTTTGTTTTTTGGACTATGTATCGTACGTGTTGTTGATTTCGTGCTGTTATCTTTGCTTCAACTGCGGCTGCTGCTGCTGCTGCTGCTGCTGCTGCTACCACTATTACGACGGCCACCACTCGTACTACTACGTACTATTCCGCAAATAGTACATGATCTGCATGAGTACAATCGTACAAGATTCAACCCAACAGGACACTTGTTGCTAGACCATGCAGACTGTTACGGTCTCCTACACCCGGCAACATGATCGAGATGTTAGATGATACAGGTTGGGGAACATGTCTACATGTCTACCCTGAACTCGCAGGAGTATCGGACATCGATATCGGGAGCGAGTCCGATACGATACCGATAATTGGAATAATTAATATCAATAGTCGTGTTGGATGTCGGAATCAAGCTCGATCCTACACGGCACCGATGAACAAAAGAGCGAACCGATATATGGCATACCTGGTATACAATATCGATATTTGGTAGAATTCAAGCTTTCGTTCAATATCTGCCCAGATGGAAACACACGGGGGGTGCCCGGGAGATGGAGAGGGAAGAACACGATCGATACATACGATATATATCGAAAGGCCGACAACTCGATTTATCGAAGTTTTCAATACGTGGAAGACTTTCGATACGACATCCAACACTCATATTGATTGTAATGCCCTCGTCCATTTTGTTGTTGTTGTTGTTGTTGTTGCTCGCGCGTTTTCTTTTTTTTGCGCGTTTTTTTTTCGTCGGTATTTTGTGGCCGTCGGTGAAAACCTCGCCTCGGGCGATGATGATGACGATGATATTGATGATGATGGCGGCGACGGCGGCTGTAATAGGAGCCCGATAAGCTGTCGAGCGTCCTGGTTGCTGACGAAACGGAGAGCACCTACTTCGTACCCCAGACCATGAGCGTGTGGAATGTTCTAGAAGAGGTATGTTCACTTGGATGGATGGGGCAACGATGGATGTATTCGAAGACCATTGTTTTTCTTTTCTTTTTTTTACTTTTAAATGGAACAGTTCGTGTAATGGTTGATTAATTTTCAGAGCTCTTCGCGGGTCATATCCCGACTCGCGGGCCGGGTCAAGAAGTTCACGGGTGAGGTCGTGTCGGGTCGTGTCGGGTCGGGTCGGGTCAGGCGGCTTTCTAACTCTCACGGGCCGGACCGCGTCACCCTTGCCCTGATTTTTTTATTGCGTTTTTTTTCTTTGTTTTTCGATTCGATTCGATTCGATTCGATTCGATTTGGGCTCTTCATTCGGGCAATCGCAGATTTCTTTCACAACCGCAAAGCCACGGACAGATGGAGCCAGTCGAGCTGGCCGTGCGCTTCCCAAAATGATTTAACCTACCAGGTACTTTTCCCCTCCCGAGGGGTATCCAGCTTTACTAAGCACTACTCCGCGGTTTTCCGCCGTCGGAGTTGAAATCACTGCCGACTAGCCGAATCTTAACCCAGACACCTGAAATTTTATACTCGTGTCTCCGCTTTCGACAACAGGTAGGACTGGGCACTGGTACAGTATGTACTAGCAGGATTGATAATAGCCTACCGATTGACCCAGGCAGTATTTTGGCCGGGTTTTTTTATCTCAACGTACGTCCGAGAAACACGCCATGTTATACATAAAAATAGTACGGAAACCACGCCTCTAGAGAAGTGTTTTTCCTTCAGCCTGGTTGATAGCCCTCGGAGAGGCTCTTGACTCATGCCGAGAACCGTGTGGCTGACTCCCCCCGGTATATCGGCCCTACACGTATACCTGGTATATCTATACCTGTTCAGACTGGTACAACTACGCAAAGGCACAAAGACAGGCACCGAACGCAATCAGATCCGTTTAACCCTTGCGGCACCTCAGTCCCGCTGTGGGGACAAACTACTTGAAATTTGAGTGGTTTGTCCCCAAAACGGGACCGCGGTTCTAAAAGGGTTAAATGAGGCTGGTTATATAACCGTGTCGAGCCGAGGGAGCAGGGAGCATAATCGCGTGTTTGTGTGTGTTTGTATTTTCGTCTTTTTTTTTTTAAGGACAACGTTGCGTTATGTTTTCCTCTTTTTTCAGAATGTTCCGTCACGTCTGCCACTGGGGGCGGCAGCGATGGAGTTATTCGGAGGCTGTTTGTTTTCAATGATTTCGGCAGTTCGTGTGACCGGCCTTATCGAGCGGAGTGAGCGTAATCGTCGTGTGTTTTGCTTTGTCTCGAGCTGAGTGAGCAAAATCGTGGTTGAAAAATATCCTGGAATTTTGTTGTCTTGTAAGAGCGCGATTTCACTTGCTTGTTTTAATTTTTTCCGTGTACGTGTATCGAAATAAAGTGTGGAGCTGATCGCAAGGATGGCAAGGATGGTGTAGCTGATCGCAAGGATGGCAAGGATGGTGTAGCTGATCGCAAGGATGGCAAGGATGGTGTAGCTGATCGCAAGGATGGCAAGGATGGATTTATTCGGAGACTGTTTTATTTTTTTCTAGCAGTTCGTGTGGCCGACCGTGTCGAGCCGAGTGCGCAAAATCGTGGTAAAAAAACTACCAGGTACCAGGTATATTTCGTTGTCTTCTAAGCACAATGTTTTTTTTTTTGTACCTCTTACCTAACGTTTTCTTTTTTGCTTATGTGTGCGTATCGCAATCAGGTGTGTAACTGATCACAGGGATGGCTAACGATGAATCTGTTCGAAGGCTGTCAGAACTATTTTAGCAGTCTCACAGGGATGGCTAACGATTAATTTGTTCGAAGGCTGTCAGAACTATTTTAGCAGTCCGTGTGACCAGCAATATCGAGCTGAGTAAGATGGCAGCGGAATTGACTATTTTTCTTTTCTTTTTTGGTGTAACAGGCGCCATTTTGACTTTGATACATGTTCATGTATCGAAATCAAGCGTGTTGTAGCTTATCACGGGGGATGGTAACAACGGATTTGTTCGAGGACTGTTTTCCTTTTTGTAGCAGTTCGTGTGACAACCAAATCGAGCTGAGCGAGTGAGCCAAATCGTGGTACGGAGTAGCGTTTAACCTTTATTAATATTACGGGGGGCCATAGTTAACAGGACCTATGGTATACATAAAAACCTATATATTTAACCATTTTTACTAACAAAATTTGGTCCTGTTAACCATGGCCCCCCGTAATAGTAAAACCTGAGCGTTTTTTTCTTCTTCTCGAAATCAAGGTTGTGACTGATCGCAGGGATGTCAACGACTGATTGGTTGGATGACTGTTTCAATTCGTTTTTGAAATTTATTAGTAGTGTGATCAACCATATCGAGCCGTGTGATCAACCATGGTTATCGTTGGTAGCGATGACGTCACCGAATGAAAGGAAGATATCGCACGCATCACGCGCCATGTCGAATAGCGAGACCTCCTCTGAGCGATCGGATCAACACGGCATGCGTCAGTGCTTTGTTACGCAGCGGTTAGTGGCAGGAACTCGACTGAGCGATCGGATCAACACAGCCCACGGCAGTATATTCTAGCGGTTGAATTTTTGGAATCAGAGATCAAGGCGATCTGCCCCCCCCCCCCCCCCCCCTGTCTCTAGATTTGGCCACACAAGAAAATAAATCAATCAATTGATGCTGTCATCCGTATGCAAGCCCGCCTCACAAGCGGTTCTTAGTAGGATGCAGCTCACCCTTCGTGCGACTCGCCAGACACCTCATCGCGCTTGGTGCAAGCAATGTCTGCCTGGTCGGTGAAAACCCGACATACTCCGTCCCGGCATTGTAGGATGCAGCTCGCCAACCCTTTTTATGTGGGTCGCACAACACCTCACGGCGCTGCGCGCTTGGTGCAAGCAACGCCTGCCTGGTCGGTGAGAACTGTTGTATTATTACGGGGGGCCATAGTAAATAGGACCAAATATTGTTAGTAAAAATAGATGAATCTGTAGGTTTTTGTGTGTACCGCAGGTCCTAATTAATATGGTCCCCCGTATGAGTAGTCTACCAGGTACGAAGCATTGAGTTGAAGTAGGGCTGGTCGCAAGGATGTCAACGAATGAAAGGAAGAGATCGAATGCAAAACGCGCCATGTGAATAGCAAGAACTCGACTGAGCGATATATAGGATCAACCCAGCAGTGCTCTGAGGCTTCCAAGAAGGTCGTGTCGAAATGAACACAAACCAGGGTGATTGGTGAATACCCCTCCCCCCCCCCCCCCCCTTCCCCCTCGCCCCCTCCAAGGTATGTAAGGATTATGTTGTCAATGGTTGAGTGATCTTGCTGCAGGTCTTGCAGTAGATACATTGGTTGGTCGCAAGGATGTCAACCGTATGAAAGGAAGAGATCGAACGCAAAACGCGTCATGTGAAGAGCAAGAACTCGACTGAGCGATGGGATAACTCAGCAGTACGTATCCCACCGAGGATATGTTTAGAGAAACAAATTTCCAGCAGAGCCATCTACCCTCCCCTCCCCCCTCCGCCGGAAAGTTTGGGAAGTGCAAGGTAGAAGTATGAATAGAAGAAAGGAAAGAAAGAAAGGAACTGCTAGCGCTACGAAACAAGGTGGAATCGGGAAAAACACTTCGAGACATACGGGGGATTGCGAGAAGGAATAGGAATGAAAACATATTTGCACGGGCCAATGGACTTCGCGATAACGCTGAAACTGCGCTTTGGTGTAGGTGACCTGGACCTTCCAGAAAGAAGAAAGAGGCACACCGGTAGCCGGGAGGAGGAGGAGGTGGATGCACAGATGTGCCCGTGTGGCAAAGCAATAGAGAGTAGAACTCCCATAGTAGGTGAATGTGAAGTGTACAAGGAGGAACGGGATGTGTTGGAAGAGGAGATGATGAGGGAAATGGACGAATGTGACATGGAGGAGTTTGGTACACAGATAGCACCGAGAAAACGGTCGTTATTTTAGGAGATAGATGATGGCCACAGGCGGCCAAACAGGAAGGGGATGAGACTACAGTAGCAATTTTTTTCTGTGTAATATATGGAAACAACGTAATGAGCGCCCAATTGTTGGAGGTGTCTCTATCAGGAGTAGAGACGGTGCCCCGTCTCGAAAGGGATGCGTGGTCAATGGTCAAATGACTAAGGCAATCAGCAAATGAGTACGCCCCTGCCCCCTTCCCCCCCCCCCCCCCGCCTCCAATCAAGGGAGTGATTACGTCGCCAATGGCTGACCACATCGCATTGTAATTGGTACACCAGATTTCAAGTATAGAGTTGGTCGCAAGGATGTCAACGAAATGAAAGGAAGAGATCGAGCGCAAAACGCGCCATGTGAATAGCGAGAACTCGACTGAGCGATATAATATATAACACCCTAGGGTGGTTGTGCTGAGTCTGGCGAAACCGGAAGTGGACAAGATAAACAAGTCGTGTTTAAATACTACAGGGAAACATGTACCAACAAAGACTACACGTAATTCTACAACAGTCAATAGCACGTATCCCACGGAGGATATGGTTGGGTTTTTTTCATTTTTTCACCAGGGCCATGACCCCCCGCCCCCCCCCCCCCCCCCCCTCCTCCAACCCGACATGCTCCGTCCCGGCATTGTAAGGATGCGTCATACGCCTGCGGCCATGCATAATATCGAGTACATCTCTCCTATCGAGTCCCCCCCCCCCCCCCGCCACCCCCCCCCTCCCTCCGCCTCCAACCAAGGTTGTGCCTTGTGGTTGTGTCGCCAATGGTTGACCTAATCGCATTGGCAAGTGATACAATAGATTCAACGTAAGGGTTGGTCGCAAGGATGTCAACGGAATGGATAGGGAAGAGATCGAGCGCAAAACGCGTCTTGCGAATAGCAAGAACCCGGCTCAGCGATAAAGCCGATAGATAGCACCCCGGGGTGGTTGCGCTCTACAGGGCGATCACCGAAACAGGAAGGAGCCAAAATAAGCAACTGCTATTTGCTTTTTTGTAACGAATGGAAGCATGTATCGACACAGCCTACACGTAATCCTACAGCCGCCACTATTACGGGGGAACATGATGAATAGGACCTACGGTACGCACAAAACCTACATATTTCGCTATTTTTTCTAGCAAGATTTGGTCCTAGATTTACTATGGTCCCCCGTCATGTTGAGGAAAGTTTCAAGTTTCAAATTTCCTCCAGGGTCATCTAGCGCCCCCCCCCCCCCCCCCTCCTCAAAGCAAGGGTAGTTAGTGAGTGTGTCGATAGTGGTTTAACCCAATCGCATATTGGAATTGATACACCAGACACCCTATACCGTCCGTATAGTAGTTCGCAAGGATGTCAACCATATGAAAGGAAGAGATCGAGCGCAAAACGCGCCATGTGAAGAGCAAGAACTCGACTGAGCGATAAACAGCGATACCAACTCTGTCCACGAACATAGTAACCGTTTTGAGGGATTATTAACGAACAAACGATACTTATATTTACGGACCTAGTGATACATGGTAATACGTGTGTGTGATAGCACCCGCTGCAAGCAACGCAAAGGGCTGATGACGAAAAGAGTACCATGGTTGATCACCTTCATTGGTTGATATTAAATCGTCGATTTTTTGTTGTTGTTGTTGTTGTTGCTGGCTTTGTTCCTGTTTTTGTTGTACGTATAATACATGTGTTGTCTTTTTTGTGAGTGGTTCTCCTGTTGTGTTTGTTCCGTCGATTCGTTCACTTTTATTCATCCTTTTTTTGTCTCTTTTTTTGTTGGTGTATGGTGTTGTCGTTTTAGTCGATGTGTGTGTTTTTCTTTTCGTCTCCTGTACTACTACGTACTGTAAGTCTACTTTTTTTCTTTGTCATTGTTGTCTATTTTTTTTTTTCTCTTTTTTCCTTCTTTCTTTCGTCTTGGGCAGATGCTTGCCAGGTTTGATAATACAGGAGGCGTTTTTGCACATGGCGATTATTGTGGACGAGTTTTTTTTCTTTCCCCCCCCCCCCCCCCCGCTTCCTCATTTTCATGTCGTGTGTGTTCGTCTTGCTTCTTTGTCCTCTGCAGATGCGCAAGAGACGCTTGCACATGGCTATCGTCGTGGACGAGTACGGAGGCACTGCCGGTGTGGTGACGCTGGAGGACATCTTAGAGGAGGTGGTGGGAGAGATCTATGACGAGAAGGAGGACGAGGAGTTCCGAGAGGAAGAGCACTACATCAACGTGAACGAGGTGCGTATGGTCTACCGGTAGATATTTCAGAGGGCAGATTTTTTGTACTTGTTTCTGATTGATGATTTGCATCATTTTGAGTGTTTAATGGTAGTGCTGGGACATCGAGTATCGAACGAGAATCGACTTCGATGCGATGCCGATGGTTTGTATAATGCCTTCATCAATAGTAGTGTTGGATATCGGGTATTGAACGAGATACCAACAATTTGGATCATGACAATTACTCTGTTGGTGCTGGATATCGGATATCGAAGTAAAACTTGATTTCGATACGATACCGACGAGCTAAAATCTAGTCGATACGATCCCGATATTTTTGGTAGACGGAAGCTTTCGTTCAGTACATACCTGCATACCTGGTACAAAACACGGGGAGGCCAGGGGGCACGTCTGATGCGATATATTGAAAATTCGATGTTGCGATACAGTATACCAGGTATCTGATATATCGGAAATTTCGATACGATATCCAACACCGATGACTAGGGGAGCGATCACAACCAAACTGCGATATATATATATATATTGTTTTCTCATCCCATTCATTATCTTCGCACATCTTCTCTCTCTCCTTCCAACTCGTAACTCAGATCCGGGGTCACATAGCAGGCTCTTCTCCCCCCTTCCCGCTACGGTACGATATGCACTGTCGTCACGACGATTGTAACCAGCGGTGATGATTTCTTATGGTACCACTCTGCCATAGTGGGTAGCGTACCGTAACTAAGTACAGCTTCGTTCCCAGAATTTCCCCAGGCGGTTGGGGATAGGTTTAGTTTTTTTTTTGTCGTTTTTTTTTTTTTCGCTGGTCAAGTGCTTTTTGACCGTGTTTCAAGGCTGGCTGGCCCAAGTACCCGACCGTCCGCCCCTGTTGGTCTGCCTTTTCACAATTCAGAGGTAGTCTTGCTGTGATATACAGGTACGAGTGTGTAGGTATGTACGGTGAAAGACAATTCGAAGCGCATACCTGAACCATTATCAGGTTCACCGCTAATAATACCCAGTGTGTAACCGCCACCACCAGTCAGTGCTTCAGAGCACACCAGCATATACCGGAGCACGTTATGCCCAATCACCGGGTAAATAAAGGCCGAAAGGGGTAAAATACGGGGTGGTCACTATCGTAGGATAGCGACTGTTGCTCCGGCAGCGAGCATGATGATCAAAGGATAGCGACCTCGATTTTTAGGTAGCGACCATGACTGACGCGATAGCGACCATGACTAGAACAGCGGCCACGATTGTGGTGAGCGACTAGGGTTGCGATAACGACCATAACTGACGCGATAGCAACCATGGCTGGGGAAACGACCACGATTTGGGCAGCGACCAGGACTGCGATAGCGGCCATGAGGCTACCTAACCGAATGTGTCTAGGATAGCGGCCCGGACTGCGATATCGACCATGGCTACCGAATCGATTACGTCTGAAGGATCACGTCTATAGGTTAGCGACCACGTCTAAAGGATAGCAACCACGTCTATAGGATAGCGACCACGCCCAAAGGATAACGACCACGCCCAAAGGGTAGCGACCACGAGGAGCATAGCGACCATGACAGCGTGACACCGTTCACTCTTCTTGTTCGTTTTTCCCCGTCTCGCAGGATGGATCCTTCACGATCCACGGCATGGCAGACCTCGAGGACGTCTGCACCTCCCTCGCCTTCCAGCAGGTAAACAGCGTTACACCCGAAGGGTAACTTACTTGTACAGCGGTGGTCGCTATATTGTGCCGGTCGAGTACCATGGTGCGGGTTGCCCGCTATAGTGCCTGTGGAGGCGCTTGACACAGATGGGATTATCAGCCAGTGTGGTATTACGGGAGACCATAGTTAATAGGACCTATGGTACACACAAAAACCTACCAGGTATATGTTTACCTTTTTTTACTCACAATATTTGGTTCTATTTACTATGGTCCCCCGTAACAGTGTCCGGAGTAGGTAGTGCCGGTTGCCGCTCGTATATTGCCGGTATCGCTGGCTGGCGCATACATATCGGCACTATAGAGAGGCCACTGCTGGATGTAGTATCAGGTGCCTGGCGGCTATCGATTACAGCTGTTACCGTTACCTACGAAACGTAACTATCAATATAACAGCGATTCGAGCCGTTACCCGCTGCCCCCGAAGGAAGAAAAAATACAGTAGTACGAGCCGTTCCAATCGAGGGGATGTTTTTCTGATGTCGAGGTAGGAACTACGAAGTTAATTTTTTCCGAGTGCAGAGCTTTTGAGTATCAACCACGCAACAGGTTGGATGAACTCTCACCGCGGACGTATTTTGTAACGGTTTATGAGGTTGTTGTCGGTAGAGGTCCCGGAGAGAACACTCGGGTGAGCCGGTAAAAACGATTACGGAGGAGCGTGATCAATGGATATTTTTCCCACTCGGAAGTGGTGTCGCCTCTCCCCTTGATGCCACCATAGTCCACCGCCAACATCCGAGCCTTCGATAAGACAACCTTGAGCTTCCCCCCTCCCAAGGCAAAAAAATTGGCCCCACCGAAGCCTGGCTTCCTGGGACTTTTTCGAGCTCCACCGACGGCCGGCACCAGCCCTATAACGCGGATAAGGGCGTCTCGGAATTTTGTATCTCGGCGCAGTACCCCTTGTCCTTGTCCTTGTCCTTTTTTTTTTTTTTTTTTTTTTCTTGGGCAAACCCGCTGCCACCCTGCACGCGCGGAGACGACGCTGCTGTAGAAGCGTGGGTGGCAGCTACGGAGAGGTGGGGGAGTTCTACAGTAGCTTTCCGATGGTTGATGCTACTTTTTAAGCCGGAGGTGTACGATCGGGGAAGGTAAAGGTGGGTATACAAGAGGTTCCTCACAATCGGCTGTATTTTGAAGAGGGGGGGGGGGGGGGGGGGGGGATAAGTTATTACGGGGGACCATAGTTAATAGGACCTACGGTATACGTAAAAACCTACCAGGTACCAGGTATATATTTGACCATTTTTACTAGCAATATTTGGTCCTATTAACTATGCCCCCCCCCCCCATAATGGTCGTAAAAATAATTTTCGAGAAGAAAAAAAATCGTCTTAACTGGTAGTTCCTCACTTGAGGGACTCAATTGGTCAGAAATCGTTGGCCCCACAAAGTGCATGCAACCACAACTACCGTGGGGTGACTCAACTCCGATAAGGACCGTGACGTCCCAAGCAAGGGCAGCTTGCACGGTAAGCCAGCAGTAGTAGTGCTGTACGTATCAGATACCAGGTAGGATACCAGTATACCGGTACACCAGTACACTACTCGCGGGGGACCATGAGTAAATAGGACCTACGGTATATACACAGGCAAAAACCTACATGTTTCGCCATTTTTACTATTGCGGGGGGCCATAGTTAACAGGACCAAATATTGTTAGTAAAAATGGTTAAACATGTAGGTTTTTGTGTGTACCATAGGTCCTGTTAACTATGGTCCCCCGTAATATTAATATTACGCGGGGGGGGGGGGGGGGCATAGTAAATAGGACCAAATATTGCTACAGTAAAAATAGCGAAATAGATAACCTGGTAGTTTTTTGTGTGTACCGTAGGTCGTGTTTACCATGGTCCCCCCGTAATAAGAATATCCTATTTTTGCTGTGGTCCCCCGTAGTATTGCTTGCTTGCTTTCACTTTTTTTTCTTTTTTTTTTCGAGTGACAGGTTTTTGTCGAATGAAGACGGTCTTATCAATGTTGTCGCGTGTGAGCGTCAGCTCAGGTTGCGCACTGGAGGGCTGCAAGAGTTTTATCCCTTCGCATATGCGTTGGTGTGGATACACGGCAGGGTGTTTTGGGGCTGCCGAATCGACCACGAGGTTCGGAACGAGATAAGAATGACGGATATGTTGATGCGTCTTGTCGTTCATTCATCGGATGGCCTCGATCAGTGTTACCAACCGTAGGCCGCCCGTCGATGGATAATTGTAGCGAGATCCTGCCGATGGAGATGGAATCACAGGTATAGTACGTACATATGTACATACTTACATACATACATACATACTGTACATACGTACATACATACATACATACATACATACATACATACATACATGCATACATACATACATACATACATACATACATACATACATACATACATACATACATACATACATACTGTACATACATACATACATACATACATACATACATACATACATACATACAACATACATACAACATACATACATACATACATACATACATACATACCTACATACATGCATACATACCTACATACATACATAGAACTACATACTTAGATCACAACCCCTGAGCGTGCTCGGTTGGTGCATCCCTGGCCTCTCAGAGCTCCCACTTCCAAACCGCCTCCTTTCATTACTTGCCGGACCTTTCCAGCAGTTCTTTGTTTTCTCGGCCATTTCTTCCTTTTTTCTTCTTTCGTTTCGTGTGCGTGCTTGCTCTCCGAGCCCGGCATCGCGGGAGGACCCGGCACCGTCGCGGGTGCCAGCGGGTGCTGGCGGGTAGAGGGGGGGTTGCAAGGAGCGCGGTCGCCGCTTTCGTGCCTAGGCGTCGCGTGTGCCACGAGACACGAGGCATGCATGAACGGGCTTTGTCTGGCTTCGATTTATGATTGTTGATAGAGTACGTACGAGTTTATAAAGGTCGTTCGGGAGGGCAAGATAATATTCAAGCGGTGCTTATTTTTGCGACCACGCTGAAGTTGAAAGAAGGAGGTGTGCAGTTTGAGCACCAACGTTATCGAGCTGGCGAACGACGGCCACGGAGAGCACCGGGCTTCACGCGGGGCGCGCGACGGGGCGGATTGTGGCAGAGAGTGATAAAGGCTTTACCCGGACCGAATCGGTAGCGAGGTGGTCGCGAGAGGGGCGGGCGGCGTATGAGGCTGAGAGAGAAGCTCTTCTGTGCGATTTTTTCTTTTCTTCTTTTCGACCGGGTGTAAGGTGTTCCAATCAGGCAGAAAAATATTACACGAGAGGGGACGGGGATTATTTTTCCTTTCCGAGTTTTCGATTTCATGTTCATTGCTTTTGCTGCTGTGCCGTGCTGTGCTTTCGCTTTCTTCGTACATACAGTACAGACATAGAGCATATCGAAAGAAGAAAACAAGTACAGACAGTAGTACCCTACCTGGGGTGTATGTACGTACGTACGACATCCGCGACGCGAAGCGTATATGTGGCATCCAAGCTGACGTCGGAGCTGTTTTTTCCTGAAGCATGGCGGCGGGACTCTTGGCATTTCAAGTCGCCGGTTTGCAATTGCGATCCTTGAAGACACTAAACTCAATCGTGGGCCTCTGTTCGCTTCGCATAATTTGATGTACTTTTTTTCCTTCCTGAGCAAGCGTAGCGGGCGGCGTAGGCCGCCCGCGGAGCGAAGCGCCTTGTACATACATACATACATACATACATACATACATACATACATACATACATACATACATACATACATACATACATACATACATACATACATACAATACATACATACATACATACATACATACACACATACATACATACATTCATGTGCATTCATGTGCATTCCAGGTATTTGTTGTTTTTCATGTGACTCCATCATTTTTTTTGTTTTCTCTTTTTTTTTTTTTTTTCTTTATCGACAGGTTAACGAGGACGACCTGAAGGAGTTCGGCACCCTGTCAGGCTATCTGTGCAGCCAGGCCGGAGAGATACCGGCGGCGGGAGACTACGTGATGGTCGGCGGCTACATGTTCACCGTTACCAAGGTGAATGGCGGAAGGGGGGAGGCGGGGGGGGGGGAGAGAGGGGGGGGGGAAAACCACAGGCCGGAACTTGAAGTGG